>JAYJMB010043298.1:0-31663 GCA_036873735.1 Pouteria campechiana
TATACATACATATATGTATATATATATATGCTTATATATGTATATGTATGTATATGTATACATATATACATACATATATATATACATATATATATACATACATATATATATATATGTATGTATGTATACATATATATTTTTGTATATATAAATACATATGTATACATATGCATACATATATATATATATATGCGTATGTATTTTGAAAAAATTCAAGCCGAGTATTATACTTATTTTTATTTATTATCTTTGATTTTAAAATAATTTTTTTTAAAAGATTAGGTGGCTCATAATAATGAAAACCTCTTAGTAGTGAAGTAAAAACTTTTTGGAAGATGAGACCAACATAAATGTTTGATCCAAATGATCTTTGGTGTCTTAACTAAATACATAAAATAATCGGTTTGATTGTAAATAAAAAATATGATGAACGCAAACTACATAAGTTGCCATTTACGTACAATTATATTTAAGATTCTTTTAAAATAAAATGTGCATATATGTGCATATGTTCATATATATATATATATAAGTATTTTAAATCTTGAAAACCTCATAATTTGCTTATATTCGGAATACACTTTCAACTAGCACAAAAATTTTGTACTTTAGGCATTATTTTTAATAGCGTGGCTTAAAATCCAAAATTATTGGAAACTTAAGATGCGATAGAATAATAGCTTTTCTTCATAGGTAACATTTTGTCAAATCTATTAGTAGAAAAATAAAAAGTAAAAGCCTCCATTGTAAATGCGATCTACTTAATTCTGAAATGCTTCTAAAGAAAACCTTGCATTTTGCTACTAATTAATACAGAAATTGATGGAATTGAGGTAGATGTCATAGTCAATTAATCAAGATATGATGATATAGCTCAAGAAGTATAATATCTTATAAATCACATTGCAAGGCTAGAAATTATGTCCTTCTTAAATATATTTAATGGACATATTGGAGGATCGTAGGCGTCAAACGCCTTAGATATATTCTGATACGCATACTGGCGATATGAACTCGACTGCATGGCTCTTTGGTGATCATAAGCCAAAAGAATATCTGACCAAATAATTCTCTAATGGTTGGAAGCCACTTAATTATGATTAATGATAGTGCGCATAACAGGTTCCATTGTATTGACAATGATGCATGTACTAAATTAGTAAATTTCGTTTGTTTGATTATACTCTTGAACAAAGATGGGTTTGATGAATTTTTGTCCTTTGGCATGAAAGCAATGTTTATGGCCTTAATTTATTTTATAGTGAAAGGCCAGCCTATCCTTGCCATTGATGGCCCCAACATACTATCAGAAGGGCATGCTTGAAGGGCTTTTCTTAATGGCTTATTCGATTTTCTGAGTGAAGACAATAAGCTTTGACATGTGAGTCTTTCAGCATTGTTAAGTTGAAATGGGAAAAGAATCCAAAGATAATTTATCCATTAGTTGTACGATAATTAAAAAATTAGCAAGTGGAATCCTCCATATATAGAAGACATTTGTCAAGCCCCTTCATCACATGCTAATGAGAGGAAGGAGTGGTTTGAAATTAAGCATAAAAAAAATTAATCCCAGTTATAGATGAAAGAAATTATATAAAGAGAAGAATGGGAGAAAAAATTCATTGTTGTGAGCGATATGTGTAACCATATAGTATTTCTTTGTTAAATAAGGTGATGGTGCAGGAGATGATTGATTTAATATGAGCGTAGACGCTACTTAAAGCGATCATGGATGTGCATCATTTTTGCTGAGTATGTGGACGAAAAGGCAACTAATGAAACAAATTCATCCATTTATGAAACTGTCGTATGCCTAATTTATAATAATGATAATCCATATATAATGGCTAACCATCCAATAATAAGAGCTACCTCTTCTGTTATGACCATTTCATACCAGATGCGTCTTATCTAGAAAGTTTTAAATTCAGTTATTCGTTGGTAGTGGAAGGGGGAAAAACTATTAAAAGTTCTCGAGTCAATTTGGCTAACAAATTTGGATCCATTACATGAAAATAATAAAAAGTCAGTATTAAGTTCTTCCCCTAGTTTGGCAAGGAGTGAGGACACAGATTGCTTGTAAACAGGAAAAATGGAATTTACATAATTTTAAACTTAAAACACAATTCTAAGATATTTTAAATATCATTTCTTTGAATTATACTAAATGGTAACAAAATGAAAATTCAAGTGGACTCATGCTAAGTAAAAATAGTAAAAATAACAAAAGACTAGTTTCTATATATGGGTATGACGTGTTCCCTTCATAATTTTTGCACACACACACACACTGACATTTTCGTTAGTTTCAAACTACTTCTCACAATGGTTTTAATATATATAAACTTATTATTATCTCAAAACTTATCTTGATTGAAACAAATTCAAAATACTGCTTCGAAACACTTTTTCGAATATTGTAATATGCATTTTTTATTAAATAATTTGCATTAATTAATTAAATAAATCATACCAAGTGTAAGTATTGGTTTGGACATCATCATAGTGTAAAATGAAGAGAGTACTCCATTCCGTGGCTTTCAGTAACCAATTTTGCTGAATGATATAAAATTCGATAGGATTTTAGAAGAATTTAAATCATTTAAACTGTAGAAATATTTACCTCGACAATTTTAAATCGGATTTTTTTCCTGTTTTCATTTAGCTATTTTGTTGCATCGTAAGGGAGAAAAGTTGGCCGAGGGTTGTAGCTTACAACGGAGACTGCAGACTAGCAGAGATGAGATAAGAACGAAGCGTACAGGTGGCAAGCAGCGGAATGGAACAGTCAACCTGGAAGACCCACAACTGGCGGTCGTAGTCGTAGTCGTAGTCGCCTTGTAAACGCCTGCACATGCCAGTTCTCCGCTGCTCCGCACACCCTCGGAACAGAAACCCAAGGGGCCACACGCTACCCAATTAGCACGCTTTGGCGAATGCGGACAGGATCTGCACCGTCCACAGCAGCAGACCCCAAAAGGCTCGCATTGAATCGAAAGTACACCTTTCATTTCATCTGGGCTCCTAAATGCATAAGCCTTATGCATGCCATAGAACCCATTTGACTCATGAGTCCTCAGAGTCTATACCTCCACTCCCACAATCTGCTCAATTAACTAGCTCACTTACAATTTTATAAATACAGTCGATCAAATTGTCACTATCTTCTTTATTTTACTGTCCACATACATAGTGGATAGTGATATTTTCCCGTACATAGAAATAAATTATCGTCAACCAATCATTTTTTATCTTGAATATACGGTCCATATAAGAGTTCCCACAATGGTTCAGATTGTGGTAATTGATGAACACTGAAGGCGACTTTCTGTGCATGGACATGGATGCTCATGTTCTTCAGAATAACGTCTTCACCGAGGCCTGCCTAGGAGATTTGCGCGTCGCAAATCATTCACGCACATAAACAATCGCGCCAACATGCGATTCATGTGGTGTGGCCCGCTAATCAGGCGGTAGCAATAGCGCATTAATAGAGAAGGTTGTCAGCTTATTCCTGAACTACACATTTTTCTCGTATGTAGGTGGGCCCACTGGAGCTTTGATTCACGCACAGCTGTCACACACGTTTCACCGGTATACCCATGAAAATCTCTTTTCCACCGCTATCCCTCCTAAGAAAAGAAAAGGATTAACCCTATATATAACCCTTTGCCTTGCCAAATCTTTTCCTATTCCATTGCATTGAGAGAGAAAAGGGAGAGATAGGCAGGTAGAGATGAAGGGGGTTACAGCAGCTTCAGATGGGGAAGGCGTGACTCTTGAGGAGCTGAGGCAGAAGATGGCACACTTTGCAAAGGAGAGAGACTGGGATCAGTTCCACAGCCCAAGAAACCTCCTCTTAGCCCTGGTGGGGTGTTGTTTGCTCTCCAAAATATACCCAATACGCCTTTCTTCTCTTCTCAGAACTTTGTTAACTGTTTTTTTTTTTTTAAAAAAAATAGTGCTCATTAATCTTTATATGGTTTTTTCTGCTTACAAGCTCTCCACGTCTCGTTTTGTCAATACGAATGATGGTTTGTAGCCTTCCATTTCTTTCTGCATTTTTTGGGTTTCATGATCATGGCATATCTGGGGGAAGGGAATCGAAATCCCCCAGAAAACCTGCACTGGTGTTATCATTAGTAATGCCTGTTTTTCATTCTATCCATTTATTTTCTAGTTGAGACAATAACGCCTCGTCCGCTAGAGACGTCGGCAGTAAATTTCTTTTGAAGCTGAGGGTGTTTTAATAAACATGTGATGGTTGTGGTGCTGTTGGGACTCGCAGGTTGGGGAGGTGGGAGAGCTGTCCGAGATATTCCAGTGGAAAGGAGAGGTGCCAAAAGGACTGCCGGATTGGAAAGAGGAAGAGAAAGTGCACTTGGGTGAAGAGCTTTCAGACGTCTTGCTCTATCTTGTAAGGCTATCGGACATTTGTGGGATCGATCTTGGGAAGGCCGCCCTCCGAAAAGTCCACCTGAATGCCATTAAGTACCCCGTCACTCAATGCAAAGGCTCTTCAAAGAAATACAACTGTGGCCACACCAACGCCAACGGTTGTTTGGATAGTGACTGATTTATCTCTATTTTCTTATGAACTTCTAATTTAGTTGTTTTTTATTGCTTGGGCCTTTCTAGTAAAAAGTTTTTGTGGGGTGGTTGTATAGTTATTGCTCTTTCTTCTGTTTGAATGTGGAGCTCTGAAAGATGGAAGTGTGATTTGACGGAGACTAATGAAAAGGTTTTAATCTTTTTTCTCGTTTTTTGTTTCCCACTTTATTCTCTTCGTTCACTGGGCTCCCTTTTTTCCTTCGCTTTTCGGTAATGCATAATAATTCTTTTTAATCTCATTTTCTTTTCTTCCTCCTTTCCCCATTTTCAGTAGAAATATATACTAGATGGAGTGTCTAAGGGGTGGCAATCTCGAAGGTGATATTCGGGGATTGGGTTGCTGCTTTCGCAGCTGTGTAGCAAACTCTGGTAGAGACGGATGGGAAATGGAACCATCAGGAAAGTAAAGCCGCATACCTAGCTTTCTTGTGCGGTTTTATTCCTTGGAAGTCATTTGCCTGAAATAGGTGGTTTCAATTGCTAATTGAAAGCTGCGAATAATTTTCTTGCAAAGGAAATTCTGAACCCTGCTGGCGAGTCTCTTTTGCCGAGTGGGTGTATTCTTTTCATTCTCATTTTTTTTTTCCATCATGTACTAATATAGTGGTGAGGACTTGTTCGGGATGCTTGCACGTGCATCCAGGCAATAAATAGTGTTTTTATGAATTTGGGTACTCACAACACCAGCTGTTTGCTGTACAGCAAACAAATTGTGTTTCTCCTGACGCCCAAACCCCTTAAATGGAATTTATAACTGATCAAAGCCTTGTACAAATATCAGCAGGCTTGCAATTCATTTGTTTCGCTTGGTTTGGTAGATGCAACACAAACATTGCATGGCATTATACCCCCGCGACCCGTTGGTAATGGTAGGATGAGATGGTTGGAAGTTAACGAGGTGGGTTCCACTTGTTGAAATTTCAAACCATTCAAGTTCCTTCCACTTTAATTTGAGAAGGATGGATGGTCCCAAACAGAGCTGGTCCCAGTTCAACGTTGGACGATAGCTGCCATTCTAGCCGTAGAATCTGGAATATGCCACATCAACGATTGTGTCAGAAACAACTTCATGCAAGTGTACGGTTGAAGAGTCACTTTCATTTATAAAGCGGTAGTGAAGAACCGCTTTCGAAGTCTCCGAAGACCCAGTTTCAATACTACGGAAAATTAGGTTCCTGGGCACTGCCAATTCAATGATGTAGGATGGTGTCGCTTTAGAAGATGGAGAAAAGATTTGGAGTGATTTGTTTGTTGTGTCTTTATATGATAAATGGTTAGCATGCTAGTTTAAAATAAAGAGGACTAGGAAAAGGGAGATTAAAGGGGATTCTTGGTTAGGGCTTATCTTAACTAATGATTCTGTCAGATCTAGCAGGTAGAGAGACCCTCCGAGTTTAGACCATCGTGATAGGCGAATCAGACCATTTTTCCCTAGCCTTGGGCATGGCTAGCTAGGTCTGAACATTTGCTTCCATGCTAAGACTACTTTGACTCGGCTCTCTGCATCTTAGAAGCTATCACAAGCTACAGAGGTTGCTGGAGTCTGAGAGCTCTAAGTTAGTAAGGATTGACCCGGAAAACTTACAAAAGATGAATTTTTACATAGAAAATACTTTAATATAAAGGAAAAAATCATGGGACCTAATACAAAAAAAAAAATTCACTATGAAATAATGAAATCATAAAATATATTCTTCCTCAGTGAAAACTAGGGGTATGCATGGGCTCGGGTTTAGCTCGAACCCGCCTTGAATTTCTCTTGGATTGGCCCATTAAAAAAAAAATCCAAACTAGGTAGAGCCTGATCTAAACCTGATTGAATGGTAGGTTCGGATACTTGAACTAAGCCAAACTTGGTCACTATTAAAATAAATAAAGATAATTTATTAAATAAAATAATTATTTGTTAGTAAATAAATAGCCAATGTAGAAATCTTTCATTGAATAAAATGATTATTTATTAGTAAATAGTCGAGCAAAACATAAAAGATTACATTACCTAAGTGCAAACATGTCGCAACAAGCTAAACACCTAAAATGGATTGTAGTTACCAGCATCATACACAAATCTTACAAGGCAGTATACATACATAGAAGGACTATATGAGATTTATGAGGTAATAACATGAATTGATAGTATTTACACATTATTTTCCACTCCAGTAGAACTAACCAAGGTTAAAGGAGGAATGCTCTATGGGTTATTGAACACATTGTGGAGATCAATCATTATCTTTGCTTCAACCATACAATCATAGTTCCCAAGCAAATACTTCTCACCCCAAGCCCTAGCCAACTCCGCCGCAAGAGGACCACTCAAGCTAGGTTTCCTCCAGTCTATAGTGTCAAGGTCACATACACAGACCTTTTTATCTACCATTTTATGTTTAGGTGTGTATTAAAAACTTGAACCCAAACCGAACCCAAAGGGTTAGGGTAAGGGTTAGGCAAATGTTTTGAAACTAGGGTAGGGGTTCGGATTGGATACATATTTTATACATAGTATTAGGGTTGGGTAACCTCAAACCTAAATCGAACCTGGCCCAACTAGATGCTTTTATCATTATTATAAAGATGGATTCAAAATCAACAAGAAAATAATGATAGGATGGATCTCACAAGGCAAGACTGAAAACTTGACTCAAAAGAGGTTGTGAAGTTCTTTCCTAAATCCGTTGTTTGATAGCTTGAAGGATGAATGGTAGCAATCAAACTCTTTCTCCAACAATAGTTTGCTAGAATGTTGCTTAGAGAAAAAAGCAAAAAAACACAAAACTAAAACTCCTTTCAAGAACTACCACATGCACATAATGTTCAAGGGCTTATATTTTTTATTATGAGCTATGCACATAAGCTACGCATAAGTGTGTAACTAGGACCCCTCCATGTCAAAGAAAAATCTCCAACAAATCTGTCCCTTACAACCATGTGGAGGGCTCTAAGAGACCTACTACATTTCTTCATGTCATTAGCTTCTCGCTTGCTACTATCTTTATCATCATATATGATCTATTGTCATCAATATGAATTGTCTCAAGCTGTAGCAATTTCATCTCTAGCCCATCTCGAATCCAATGATACCAAATTTGAATATGTTTAGATCTTGAATAGAATTTAGGATCTTTATTGAGATGGATAATACTCTAAATGTCAGTATAAAATATACTTCTTTCGTTTCATACTTAATTCTTTTAAAAACATTTTTATATATAGCAATTCCTTACTTACTATACTAACAACGATGTACTTTGCCTCAAAAGTGGACAACACAAAACATTTCTGTAATTTAGACTTTCATGACATTGCTTTATCTACAAATGTCATAAAGTATCCTAAAGTAGACCTTTTAGAGTCAACATTGTTGATCCCAAAGGCAGGTTGTATAGCCAAACAAAAATCCAAGTGAGATGAGAAAAATAAATGTGATGTATAAGTGTAGAAAATAGATAGCAGTGGAAGCACACAAGTACATAAAGTAATAAGAATACAAGGATTATAGTGGTTCAGGCCCCCTTGACACCTACTCCACTCTCCAAGGTATCTCCTACCATGGGTTCCACTATAACCATGTACACCTCCCTTAGTTTCCCGAGATCACTAAAAATTTATACAATCTAGTTTCACCAAGCATACTAGGAACTCTGCAATGTTGGTTTCTCAAGAGCTCATTAATAAAGTCATACAATCAAGCTTATTGTGCTCATTAGCAACTCAACCTAACAAATACAAAGTGTACAAGGAAATGCTTCTAACTAGGCTACAATGTACACGGTTTATGCTCAACTAAAATGAATAAAATAATAAACACATTAAAGTGATTCAAACTCCTTTGAGATGAAAATGATGTAGCCTTGAAGCTCTTTGATCTTGGTAGCTTATTGGAGTGAATGCACTTGGAAAACTTGAATGAGTTACTTATGTTTGATTTGTGTTTAGCTTATGGAATCCTCAAGCATTCTCTTTTCTTCTTTAATGTACCTTTTATTTCTAAATTTCAACGTGACTTTTGAGTATTTGGAAGATAATCGTTGAAAACTAGCCATTGAAATGCCATGTCGATTTTCGAACATTAAAATAATGAGTTTTTCAGAACTTTTGAAGGTCAGGGCATTCTTCTAAAGTTTTCTTTGAAAGTTACTATAGCAGTTTACTTTAGCACACAGGAAGACAACGAGTTCTAAACTCTAAAGTTATGAGTTCAGGATATTTGAAGGTCAAGGCTTTCCTTCGAAAGTATTATAGCAATTACTATAGTAGTTTACTATAGCATGTAGGAAGACAGTGAGTTCCAAACTTTGAAATTATGAATTCAAAATATCCGAAGGTCGAGGCTTTTCTCTAAAAGTTACTATAGCAGTTTATTGTAGCAATTCACTATAGCGCATGGGAAGACAATGAGTTCCAAACTCTAAAGTTATGAGTTAAGAACATTTGAAGGTCGAGGCTTTCCTCTGAAAGTTACTATAGCAATTACCGTAACACATGCACTTCATTTTGAACTACAACAATTTCAGAACTTCTGAAGGTGAATTTCAAAACTTTGAAGCTTTTTTTGAAATCTAAAATCTTAGCAAACTTCATTAGCTTCTAATTTAAGTCATTTAAACAAGTTTTATTGTCACCAAAACTAAACATCAAAACTTAATAAACATCACTAGCCCAATCTGCATATGTGAATGCCTCAAGCATAGGTTTACTAGTATAAAAAATAAATAAGCTTTAGACATACCTCAAGGATACTTGATAATCCATTTTACTACTTTCCAATACTCTTTGCCTAGATTTGAGAGAAACTAATATACACACCAACTGCATAAGCGATATCTAACTTTAAACATACCATGGCATATATTAAACTACCCATGACAGATGCAGAATGTACATTTTTCATCTATTTTTTCTTTTCTTCGCTTATAGGATAGTGTTGATAACTCAATTTGAAGTGACCTGTAAGTGGAGAGCAAATTATTTTTGCTTTGCTCATGTTAAACATTTCTAATACCTTTTCGATATATCTCTCCTGATATGACCAAAACTTCTCATCTCTCCTATCATGAATAATCTTCATGCCAAGGATTCGATTAGTTGACCCAAATTCTTCATAGCAAAGAATTCATTAAATTTATTTTTCAATCTTATTAGCATCATAACCAACAATCAACATATTATCTACATAAACAAAAGAACAATAAAATCATTAATTGAGAATTTCTTATAAAAAACACAATGGTTAGAAGTAGTTTTACCATACCCATGCTGTCTCATAAAAATCTGGAACTTCTTTTACTTGTTGGGTACAACCTGCTATGATATGCAGGGTCTATGGCAAAGCAAGGATCCAAGTGCGATGGGGAAAGCAGATGGGATGTGCAAGTGCAAAATATAAAATGTAGTAGAAGAGCACAAGCACATAGACATATAGACAATAAGAACATAAGAATTATAGTGGTACAGGCCTCCTTGATACCTACTCCACTTCCGAGGTTTCCCCAACCTTGGGTTCCACTATACTATTAGGTTTAGGTTTATAACTTTGATGATAACAAAGCTTGGCTAATGACTTGAGTTAAACTAATGATATGTTGTTAAGATTTTTATAGTTTAGAAGGAGCTTCAAAGTTTAGGGAAGTTTCAAAAGAGATATTCAGATGGAAGAAGAAGTTCCAGATGAAACTTCCAGAAGTTCAGAGATAGCTTTAGAAAGAATGTTCATGCCTTTAGAAGATGTGAATTGATGAGCTCATAATATACTACATTTTATTACCTAAATTCATATATGTTTTGGATCCTTTTTTGATGTAAATGTAGTGAATTCCAATAAATCTGCACTTAATTTGGTTATTACTTGATAAGTAAATTCTACATTGATTCAGCATGTTTATTTGCAAATAATTAAGTGCAAGAAATAGAAGAAAATATGAAAGACATCAAGGTATAGAAATAAGCAAAGCAATGGAGTTTGGATGATGAACAAGTGGCTAAAAGAGGAAGATTACAAGTTGAAGCTGAATATGAAAATAAAGTACTACTTTGACACAATTTCTGATACCAATTGAGATAGATTCAACTCATGTGTTCAATATATAAGTTTTATCCCTTGAAGTTATCTATCCAAATAATCAATAATTGTAAGATTTGGATTTAAAACATGAACTTATGGCCAAAATACTACAGTTATCTCAGACTTCAATTCTGCTGATAGAAATTTTAGATGACAGAAGGCATCACTTTGAAGGCCCACGAATCATAGAAGATGATGAATCAAACAAAGTGATCAACATCAAAATTGTATCCCTTGAAATTATCTGTCTAATGTAAAAAAAATTGTGCAATTCTGAATTCATGCGAGGAAGTTATGGTCAAAACAGTGTGAGCATCTCTGGCTAGCAACTCGGTTGCCAGCGACAACCCTAATTTTGCGTATTTTATGGTAAATGCGTAGCTGGGGGTTTTTAAGGAGAAAAGTTAGAGTTTTTGAGAGAACTTTTCACTTTCATTTTAAGGGTTTTTTGGAGACTCTTTTGGAGTCAAGGGGAAGGAGAGTTCTACAAGAGAAGCGAAGCAAGGGAGCAAGAGAGGAGATCAAGTTCTGCAAAATTCTATGTTTATGAAGGGAGTTCCTTCTTTTTCTTTCTTGAATTAGTTTTTCTTTCTAGGGTGAAGATGTAACCCTTTTTGATACTCTTTATTATGGATTATTGGATATTATTAATGCTATATGATCTTATTTCATTCATGATGTTGTTTGCAATGATTTAACTTGTTTTATTGCTTGATCACCAATATTATAAGTTACATTAATTATCAAAGCATTGTTAAGGTAGACTTCATATGCTAAACCATGAACTCTCTTGAATGAGAAGGATAGATGGTTAAGGTAGATACTATATGCTAAACCATATTATTTTGGTTCTCATGTTCTTGAGCTTAATGGGTTTCACCTTAATTATGCTACACACCATAGGTAACTGAAATGAGTGAAAATACTTGATTTAAACTCGCACACCTAATGGTAATAATCTTACTTTCGAAAAAATGAACCCAAGTGAGGCATTGAATCCAACAATTCCATCGGCAAAGGGGTATCATATAGTGATGAAATCAGATCCCTAGACTTTTGCATCTTACTAATCTCTCTTCATTATATTTATCCATTGATTTACTTTCATTCTATCAAGTTTCTAAGATTCTAAAATTATACCAAACATTATTTCAAGTTTTTTTAGTTATAAATCCATTCTTTTAAGGTTAGGATAGTTCAGTAACTAAAACTAATTAAGTTGGTTTGACCGTTGTCTGTGGGATTGACCATTGCATTGCACACTACATTACTATACGTTTGTACACTTGCGAGGAATTAAAATTTGAACCATCATGGAGATTTCAGAAGTTGTCTAGATTTCCAAGTTCAGAAGAAGCTTCAGTGTTTAGAAGAAGATGAGTTCAAACCTTCAGAACTAACTTATAGAAGATGCAGAGAATTCAACAGCTGCAAGATGCAATTTCAGAGAATGATTCAGAAGAAGAAGAATTTAAACTCCATAGGACATAGGAGGCTTCACAACTTGAATGACAAAATTTCAGGGGGAGCCTTTCAAGCTCCAGAAGTTATGTTCGAAAGAAGTTTTAAGAACTTCAGAAGTTGTAACCAAAATCTACATTAAGAAGCTTTAAAAGTTTGAAGATGATGTTGAGGCTTAAGGTGTTTCAAAAGTGTGAAATAACAATTCAGAGACGTTTAAGAACTTTTTGCAATATGAAGATTACAAGTTCAAAAGTTCAGAACATGTGAAAGTTAGGACCAAAAGCTTCAGATGATCTTTAAAGGCACTACGATGTAAGAAAAAACAAGCTTCAGATGATAGAACCCAGTTTTAGAAGATTTCAAATACACTAGGACACTTCCAAAGTCAAGTGAAACATGATCAAAATATGTTCAAAGATGCTTCAGATGAGAAAAAGGTAACTATGGGAATGTCAACTTTCAGAGGAACTTCAGAGCATCTAAAACTAACTTCAAATGATCTAAAATATAGTGCTAGAGCAAAGTTAATTTTTTTTCAGAACATGTTCAGAAAGAGTAGGGAGCTTCAAAGGATGAATTAAAGAGAAAAAGAAGTAGTCGTGAATGTCATTGCTAGAAGGAGCTTTAGAGCATCTGAAACTAACTTCAGATGATCTAAAGAGTAGTATTGAAACAAAGCTCAAACCATGCCGGACTTTTGAAGGTCTGAAAGGGAGCTTTAGATGAGCTTGAGAGGTGAAGATTTCAGAACATATAGAAGCCATCAGATAATTTGAACACTATGTTTATTAGCTTCAGAACAATTTCACAGTATGTTCAAAAGAAGAATTCTATATCTCAGAAGATTTCAGAAGCAAATGAAATGAGTTAAGATCATAAGAAGTCTTCAGAAGATCTTCAGAACTTGTCTAGAGGTGCCATAAAGGATAACCAATAGTCATGGGAACATTAGTGTCTAGTAGTAACAATCTGGGCATGAAAGACTAACTTTAGAAGCTCTAAAGCAAGCTTATGAAGCATCACAAAAGACATCAGTTTGAAAAATTTTGAAGGTGCTCAATATTGTAAAACCTTGACCTTCAAAGGTTCTAAAATTTTATTTCAGACCTTCTTAAGTGACGGCAACTGCAAGCACTCACAAAGGAGCGCTACTCTAAAGAATCTGACAAAGAGCTACAAATGGAGAGTTTAGCCACTTTAAATGTTCTAAAGTTTTACTTGATAAGCTCTGAAGCGACGAGGATTCGCAACGGTCAGAAATTTGAACGTTTCCCATGCATTTAATGAGTGCTAGCTACCCCAATGGCTAGAATTTGAATGCTACTATAAATGGAGTAAATCTGGGACGTTCAAAAAAGTTTGTTGCAGTAATTGTTTGAGCTTTAATCTTCAAGAAAATTTTGCAACCCAAAAGGGCCAAGTACGTAACCTTCTTCACAATTATTCAAGAGCTTTCAACTTCAGAATATTTACTGAAGGCCTTCTTCATCAACACTAAGGGAAGATCTTCTACACCATAAAGAGCAACAGATCAAGTCTTCCCCCGTGCTCACCAAGAAGCACTGTATAAAAGTGCAACTTTTACTTTCTTATTTTTATTTCTATTTATTCCTTGAGTTCGTAGAAGAGACCAATATCAATAAGAACAAGTGTGTTTGTTAGAGTGTGTCTGATAGACAACTTGTTAATTTGTTCAAGCCCCCTAGAGTTGGAATCTAAAAGAGTGCAAAGGCACTAGTTATTAGCCCCCTCGAGCTAGAATCAAGAAGAGCAACTTGATTATTGGAGTGTGCCTCACAATGAATTACTACATTGTTTATGCCCCCTAGAGCTGGAATCTAGAAGAGTGCTAGGTGAACTAATTTGAATTCTATTATAGAGAGAGTGAAACCTAAGGCACAAGGGGTGTACTCTTGGAAGAGCGAAGTAGGGAGGTTAGCCCGAACCACTATAAATTGAGTGTGCTTCTTGTGATTGATTTGTTTACTTGTGCTTTGCATTTTATTATATACATTCAGTAGCAAATCATTCGAATAGAGGGACTTTAAATAATTAAGGTTAAAATAAGAAATCTTTATAACCCAATTCACCCCTCCCCCTCTTGGTTAAGCCAAGCCTAAAGGATTTAACATATACTATGTGGAATCACACCTCCCTTGGTTTTCAGAACTAACCAAGAACTCTTATATAGATGATTTTACTAAGCTCACCAGCAACTCTACATTGTGGTTTTTCCTTGAGCTCACCAACAACTGATACAACCTTGTTTTCCATGAGCTTACTAGAAACTCATACAATAATTAGTTTCCAGAGCTAATTAGCAACTGCCCCTTTTAAATACAATCATGTATAGATAAACTACCTCTAACTAGGCCTAAGATTTGCATAGAGATAAAGCTGAAATAAAGATAAACAATAACCACATTATAGTGCTTTCATTCTCCTCTGAAGTGGTATAGATGTAGCTTTGAACTCCTTTTGTTCATCGAAGCATATTGGAGTGAATACACATTGAAGACTTGAGTTCTTAAGATCGAATCTTGTTAAACACACTCAAGAGTTTATTTCTTCTTAATTGAAATATCTATTTATAAGTTCATAAACTACTCTAATCGTTGCATCCTCTTTTGTAAGTTTCCAACCTTTTAGATTACATCTTTAACACTTAATGTAATATGCCTTCTAAGAGTGCTTCAAACCCTCTGAACTTAAACTTCAAAGCCTCTAAAGGTTGGGTTTATGTTGCAATTTTACTTCAGACCTTCTGATGTTAAGCTTCAGATCTTCTGAAGATTTGACGATCCCATCTACCACCAATGGCTATGTTTCCATAACATCTAAAGCCAACTTTAGAAGTTCTGAAGTTCCCTTTAAGTGTTGTCATTCCCAACGACTATTTCTTCACCTCAGAAGCTTTTGTCTTATCTTCTGAAGCAACTTTGAAGAAACTTTGAAGCTTGAATCTTCCTTCCGAGACTTCTTCTTCTCACTAAAAATTCTTCTTCTTCTGAACATACTCTAAAGCTTCTTCCTTCTTTTGAATATCCTCTTAAGCTTCTTCCTTCCCTTTTGAATTCAGACTTCTCCCTTTGAAACCTTCAGACACCACTTCTCAAAGTTTTGAAGTTCCCTATAAAGCCTTCAGAACATCCCATCGAACATTGCTGCGTCATGTATGAAGCTTCTTCTTAATCCAGAAATATCAGCAACACGTCATTAGCTTAATTCAAGTCATTAACAAGTTTTGTTAATCATCAAAACCAAACCCTTAGGTTCAATAGTACTACTACTTTGGTGCTTGTTTGAGTTCATCTAGATATTTTTTCAACTTACACACCAAATTTTCTATCTTTTACGATACCTATTGGAAGGATGATATTGTATTATAGAGCTTCTTAACTGAGGCCATGCCCAACTTGTTGATCTAGCACATTATCAACTGCAATATCATCCTAATGATCTTCCTGTATACCTCCCTCATTTTCAGCATCACCATGGTGGAGGACTTGGATTAATGTCAACAAAGCCTTCAATAGTAGACTTAGTTTCTCTGTTTTCTCAAAATATTGAATAGTATGATCTTCAAAGAATACTATATCTCTATTTCTGATGACTTTTTTACCATCTAAATGTCACAACCTGTAACCAAATTTATCATGTGCATAACCTAGGAAGATAAACTGCTTAGTCATGCTATCAAGCTTGGATCTCTCATTTCTAGGAATATGAACAAAAGCCTTACAACCAAATAGTTGTAAGTACTCATAAGAAATATCTTTTCCTCTCCAGACCTTTTTGGGTATCTCATAATTTAAAGTAGTTGAAGGAGAAAGATTGATTAAATTTATTGCAGTTCTAATTGTCTTGCCTCCAAAGGACTTTGGAAATTTTACATGAGAGAGCATACATCAGATCTTTGATAAATTATTTTATTTATTCTCTTTGCTACCATCCTATTGAGTTGTTTTGAGAACTATCATCTCAAGCTTGATACCTTGTTCACTATAGTACTTTTTAAAAGGACCTCTATACTCACCACCATTATTCACACAAATACATTTCAATTACTTTCCAATTTTTCTTTTAATATTGGCATGGAACTGCTTAAATCTAGATAACACTTCATCTTTAACTTTCAAAGCATAAGCCCACACCTTTTTGGAATGGTCATCGATAAAAGTAATAAAATATATTACATCACAAA
This sequence comes from Pouteria campechiana, assembly GCA_036873735.1. NCBI lineage: Eukaryota > Viridiplantae > Streptophyta > Magnoliopsida > Ericales > Sapotaceae > Pouteria > Pouteria campechiana. The sequence goes on from JAYJMB010043298.1 coordinate 16,341, forward strand.
GAGTCTTATCACTCATAGAGCAAACATCAGTATGAACCAAATCAAAAATATCACTTATTATTGTTGATCCTAACTTTTTTACTTAGCTTGATTTTGAAGATGAACATGATTAAAAAGCTAAGTTTTGATGATGAACAAGCATGTGATTGAGAGGTTACGGTACTGATAAGTTACATTCCCAAGTGTTGCAGTGATAAGTAAATAAAAACAGACAATTTAAGCTAGGGAAGTAACTTCAGAAGTGAGAAGTGTTGGATAGCATGCATAAGATGATATCAAGTTGTATTCCACCACATTTAAGTTATCAAAGGAACAAAATATAATAAATGTCAAGGAATGATGTTTCTAAACAAATAAGCAGGTTTCAGATGGATTGGGACACATTTGAAATCAATAGAGACAATTTTAGAAGATGTAGCAACATTCAGAAGATCTAAAAATCACATCTAAAAGCTTCAGAGTTACTTTAGATGGTATAACCAAGCTTCAGAGGATTTTAGAGGCACAAGAACACTTCTGGAATCAAAATGGAGCAAGTTCAAATTATAAAGCAGCAATTAGATGATTTAAACATGAAGTTTGAAATCACATATATGAGTTAGAATAACTTTAGAGCTGATTCAGAGATGTTACAGATGAGGGACTCAAGCGTGCGAGGCCAATTCATAGCTATTGGAACTATTTGGCATAAAAAATGAAGCTTTAGAATAAGTTCAGAATATGTTCAAATGTACTTCAGAGAAGAATTCCACATTTCAACGTTAATATAAACAATGTGACCCTACTCAGATGCAAGGAGCCACTATTAAACATATTATCTAGCTTGATTTTGATGACGAACATTCTTAACCAAGTATGTTTTGATGATGAGCAAAGACATAAGTCAAACATTAAGGTACTAACAATCCGTTCTCAAGTATGTTACAAAAATATTAACTCAATCTCAACTTGAGAATAACCTTCGTGATGATAAAAGGAAGACATAAAGTAAATGCTCCTTTAAAAGAGTATATAAATCTGATATATACTTAAATTAAGAAAATAAAAATTTTGAAGTGTTGAAGACATGCTTTGGAGCTAATAGAAATATCTTCAGAGTCATCTCAACATGTTTCGGTGCAAATTGCACCACTTCGGAGTCGTCACAATGAACTTCGGAGTAAACCGATAAAAGCTTTGAAATTGGCATGATATGGCTCAAAAATATTCAAAATAAGTGTCAAAGTCTTTAAAATGAGCTTTAGAGTAAAATGGAACACTTCGGAGTCATTATAAGTATGTTTCAGAGTAAATAGACAAGCTTCGAAGAGTTAACAGCAAGCTTTGGAGTCAATTAGAAAGCTTCAAAGAAAGCCCAAGATAAGTTTCAGAGTCCTCACAACATATTTCAGAATCAATAGGCACACTTCGGTGTCAACAAGCAAAGTTTTGGAACAATTCATAGCATAATTTGGAGTTAATCAAGAAAGCTTCGAAATCATCAAGAATGCTTCAAAGTGGTCATATAAGTTTCAAAGTTATCACAGTACACTCCGAAAACATCAAGACAAGCTTCGAAGTTAAGCAGCTATGCTCCAGAGTAAACAGACATGCTTTGGAGAACTTAGAGTCACGTTTCGGAGTAAATTTGAACAAGCTTTGGAGTAAATAGACCTGCTTTAGAGTCCTCAAGACTTTACTTTGGAGATAATAAGCAAGCTTTGGAGTCATTAAACACTGCTTTGGAGTTGACTTTCTGAAGCATCAAAAATTTAGATTATCCGAACTCTTTTCTACAAAGGATTGTTGCAATTAAGAATGTTTACTATCATTTTGGAGAATCTGAAGAAAACTAATCAGAACATCCGAAATCAATCAGGACATCATTTGTTCACTTGTCTCTTTGGAGTAATTGAAAAAGCAACTTCGGAACACCCATGACGAAAGTGAACGATGAGAAAAGTTAGCGTCAGAGTCGCAAACCGATACTAGATTATAGCAAAGTCAGACATCAGACAAATTCTAAGGTGAAGAAAAATATTTTTGAATGTTTGAATATCTTCCAAAGTCATCAATGGAAAAATCTCTCTCAACCTATAAAAGAGAGATTCAGAAGCAAAAGAAAACAACAAAATTTTGAATATCATTGAACATTGCTGAAAATACAAAGAGCATTCATAATCTTCCTTCAAAGTTCAACTCCAATGGCTACATCTCTATCAGAAGCTCTCAAAGTCTAAATCCCTTCTCAATTAAGGAGTTTAAATCTTTTATTCTTATTGCTTATTCATTTTCTAAAAGTTCAGAATTTTATATACAAATCTGTCTAAATAAGAGACAACAATCTACACATTTCATTATAGTAATTGTTAACACAAGCAGAGTGCTTGGTGTTTTTGTATTAAGATAAGCAAGTAGGGAACTTGGTGAAAGGGTGTAATTTTGTTGGTGAGCTTTGAAAACCAACAAGTTGTGAAAGTTTCTGGATTGCTTGGAAAACTAGTAAGTTAGTTAGTGAGCTTGTTAAAAACCAACGTATATTTGATCAGGTTGATCAAGGTATTAGTGGAACCTGAGTTCAGTAGAGGAGACTGACTCAGAGAAGTGGAGTAGGAACTCAGAAAGGGCCAAACCACTATAAAAATCTTATGTTGTGTGTTGTGCAATTTGTTTTACTTATTCATTCAACACTTTAATTATTTGATTTGGCCAAAAGTTTTAAAGCTCAATTCACCCCTCCCCCCCCTCTTGAGCTAGCATTGTGTAAGGGACCAACAAGTGATATCAGAGCAGGCTTCACTAATTAAATTTTGATTACTAGTATATTAACTTGTGAAGAGATTCAAATGACCGGTATGTTTTACAATACATCTGTTGAAGGACAATCTACTTCTAGACCCCCTTTATTTAATGGAACCAATTATGGGTATTGAAAAATAAGAATGCAAAATTTCTTAACTTCCACAGATTACCAGTTATGACTTGTAGTGAAAAATGGAAAAAATGTTACCAACTCTGAAGACAAATATACTGCAAAAGATATACAAGCAGTAGAACGCGATGCTAAGACAAAAAGTTGCCTCTACTGTGCTCTAATCTCTTCTAAGTTTAAAAAGATTTCTGCATGTGATTCAGCTAAGGAAATCTAGGATAAACTCAAAGTAACACATGAAGGTACAAACCAGGTAAAAAAGACTAAAATTTTCTAGTACAGGAATATGAAGCCTTCTCCATGAAGGAATCAAAAAATATTTCTAAAATGTTTGGAAGATTTTAGAAAATCACCTACAACTTGAAGAACTTAGAAGAAAAATATGACAAGACCAAGCTAGTAAAGAAAATATTGAGATTTCTGCCCTGACATTGGATGCTTAGAGTGAATGCTATATAGGAAGCAAAAGATCTAGCAAAGGTAATAGTAAAAGAACTCATGGGATCACTCATGACCCATGAAGTACTAATGAAACAAAAAGCACTAGATGAAGTCAAAGGCAAGAAAACAATAGCTTTACAAGCAGAATTAGGAAATGAAGAATCTTTAGAAGATGCCTCAACCTCTGAAGATGATGAGGATATGACTATGATAACTAGAAGATTCACATGTTCAAGAAGAAATGATTTGGAAACAATTCCAAGAACTTCAAAAGTAAAGACAAGAAAAAGGAAGTTCCAATTTGTTATAACTGCAACAAGCCTGGGCATATAAAGTTTCATTGCCCAGAACCAGATAAAAAGCAAGGAGACAAGAAGAAAATGTATAACTCTTACTTTGATGAAAAGAATATTTCTAATAGCAGGAAATTTGGAAAGAAGAAGAAAGTTATAGCTACATGGGAAATGCTGACAAACATGATGCAAGGAAGCTCAAATGAAGAAGAAGAAAAAAATAAAACACAATTCAGCACAATCAGCACCAAAGAAAAGGATCAAGAAGAGCATCACACAGGAATAAGCTTATGGCTATTTATAATGATGAGGTAAATTTGAAACCTAAAATTTTTTATATTGAAGAATTATTAAAAGAACTATATTCAAATTTCAAAAAATTAAAAGCTAAACACAAGGAAACTAAAAGAGAACTTGAAAGAACAATTAATGAATGCTCCAAATTAAAACAAGAAAACAAATTGCTCAAAACTAACCAGACTATTAATCTAGAACTTGAGCAAATTAAAGTAGAAAATCATGCTCTAAGAAAAACCTTAACTACTACCTTATTTAACCTTAAAACAAAGAAAGATATAGAAAACCAAAGGAAAAAAATCACAAAGAAAATCAGAACCCAAACAGAATAAAATTTGGATTCCTAAGATAATTGCCAAAGTAGTAAATGAAACTATATATCTAGAAAATAAATTACTAGTATCTAAAAAATAATGGGTGCCAAAATATTCTACTACTAACTCACCTGGACCCATTCCTAAATGGGTACAAAAAATTATAGCTTAATTTCATTACCGCAGGTGTGTTTGAGAGCCATAGAGAATAGCAAGTGGTACATTGATAATGGTTGCTCAAGACACATGATAGGAAAAAGGGAGTTGTTCACAGAACTACAAGCTAAAAATGGAGAAACAATTACCTTTGGGGATAATGGAAAAGGTGGAGTGGTTGGAATTGGTCAAATTGGCCAACCTTCCTCTATTACAATTTCAAATGTTTTATTAGTAGAAGGAATAAAACACAAATTTTAAAGTATAAGTCAATTCTGTTTGTTACAAAGTTATATTTGAATCTCATACTTGCTCAATTTTAGATTGTTCAAATTCATTTATAGTATTTGGAAAGAGATATGGAAATGTGTATTTGGTAGATTTATGTAATATCCAAGTCAGATATCTTGTTGTAAATGAAAATGAACCCATGTTATAACATAGAAAACTAGGACATACCAACAAGAATCTGATTGAAAGACTATATAATAAAGATCTAGTTGTTGGCTTACCAAAACTCAAATTTAATAATAAGTTATGTGATACTTGCATGAAAGGTAAGAAAGTAAGAGAATCATTCAAATCAAATAAAGAAGTATACACAACCAAACCTCTTTAGTTGCTATATATGGATTTAGTTGGACCAATAAGAATAAGAAGCCTTGGAGGGAAACATTACGCATATGTCATTATAAATGACTTTAGTAGATTTACCTGGGTAATGTTTTTAACATCCAAAGAGCTTTTTCATTCTTTGAGGTATTTTCCAAACATATATAGAATGAACAAAGCTCTCATATAGTTGCCATAAGGAGTGATCATGGTGAAGAGTTTTAAAACCATAGATTCACTGATTTCTATGAAAACAATGGAATTCTTCAAACTTTCTCTGTACCAAGAATACCCCAGCAAAATTGAGTAGTTGAAAGAAAAAACAGATCCTTGCAAGAGATAAAAGGACAATGTTGAGTGAATACAGCCACCCATAATATTTTGGGGATGAAACAATGAACACAACATGTTATATTATTAACAAAATCTTTGCTAGAACTATACTCAACAAAAATCTGTTTGAATTATACTATGGTAAGAAACCAAATATTTTATATTTTCATATTTTTGGTTGTAAGTGCTTTATTCTCAATAATGGCAAAGAAAACCATGAATAATTTTAAAGCAAATCAAATGAAAGCATCTTTCTTAGTTATTCCATTGTTAGTAAAGCATTTAAAGTCTATAATCTAAAAAATAAGACTATAGAGGAATCTATTCATGTAAAATTTGATAAAAATACTAATTCCTCTAGGAGGATAAGTGATTTTGATGATGAGACAGGTGAACTAATAACTTCAGTTGAGAAAATGAAAATATAAGACAAAGAAGGAGAACCTTCTCAATCAGAAACACAAATGGATGAAGAAGAAACAGATAATGGACCATCCATCAATGAGGTAAACAATGAAGGTAACAATATTTTTTCTAAAGATTGGAGATTCATGCATGATCACTCTGAAATTTAGATAATTGGTGATGTATATGACAAAGTAAGAACCAGATCAACTTATCACCAAATATGTGGTAATTTTGCTTTTATTTCTCAATTAGAACTAACTTGCATAGAACAAGCTTTAGAAAATGAAAACTAGATTTCAGCTATGCAAGAAGAATTAGACCAATTCAAAAGAAATAAGGTGTGGACTATTATTCCAAGACCAAATCATCAATCTGCTATAGGAACTAAATGGGTCTTTAGAAACAAACTAGATGAATTTGGAATTGTTGCAAGAAATAAAGCAAGATTAGTAGCAAAAGGGTACTGTCAAGAGAAAGGTATTGATTTTAAAGAATCATATGCTCCTGTTGTAAGAATTGAAGCCATTAGAATGCTTCTTGCATTTGCATCCTTTATCAATTTCAAGTTATAACAGATGGATATAAAAAGTGCATTCTTAAATGAATTTATTAATGAAAAGGTCTATGTAGAACAACCACCTTGGTTTGAAGATCCTCATAACCTAGATCATGTATTCAAACTTAAGAAAGCCTTTCATGGTTTAAAACAGGCTCCCAGAGCCGGGTATGAAAGGTTAAGCAAATTTCTCATTGAAAAAGGTTTTTCAAGAGGCAAAATTGATACTATTCTCTTCATTAAGCATGAAACAAAAAATATTCTTATAGTTCAAGTATATGTTAATGATATAGTATTTGATACAACTAATGAAAATCTTTGCAAAGAATTTTCTAAGACAATGCAAGGAGAATTTGAAATGAGCTTGATGGGTGAACTCAACTTCTTCTTGGGACTGCAAATTAAGCAAATGAAAGAAGGAACCTTCATTCACTAAGCCGAATATACAAAAAGAATTGCTAGAGAAATTCAATATTGAAGATGGAAAAAGGTATGGGACGCCAATGAGTACTTTAATAAAAATGGACAAAGATGAAAAAGGTAAGTTTATTTTCCAAAAACTATATAGAAACATGATAGGATCTCTGCCATATTTAACTACTAGTAGACCTGACATAATGTTTAGTGTATAGGACGCCAATAAGTACTTCAATAAAAATGGACAAAAATGAAAAAGGTAAGTTCATTTTCCAAAAACTTTACAGAAGCATGATAAGATCTCTGCTATATTTAACTGGTAGTAGACCTTATATAATGTTGTGGGACACCAATGAGTACTTCAATAAAAATGGATAAAGATGAAAAAGGTAAGTTTATTTTCTAAGTGGAATTGATTAGCAATTATGCCTTTTCTTTTTGGAATAATCTGGAGTCCTATGGTGGCCTCTATGGAGGCTGTTGTGGTTGCTAGTCTGTCTTTTGTTGGTCTTATGAAGCCTATGTATTATGTCGAGGATCCACTCAGGAGGAACTTATAAGGAATAAAGGCACTAAACACCTAAACCATCCCTTCTCCTTCTTTACATAATGCCAAAGTGGCCTGATAATTGAGAAAATGTTCATTCTTCATTACTAAACTGTATGAAAGAAGAATGAATTAGTTTGTTTGGTCCTCTGAGAAAAACCTTTGGCTAAAATGTTTTGGCCATTGGAGTTTCAATATCCCCTTTCAAGGCCAAGCCACTGTGAGGCCATTATAGTTATTATGGAACAAAATGTTCCTTTTATGCCCTAAGTTCCAACTGAAGCACCTACTATTGCGGAAGTGAGTCTTTGGAGAAAAAGAATTCGCATACTTATCTGGATGCATTTTTTTTTGCTTTTCTTTATGATTTATTTTTACAGTAGTAGTATAACAACTTAGATTTCGGTGCTTTCCATTACTTTCATGATACTTCACCTAGTATGTCACTAATAATTTGGGCCCCACTAGTGATTTTTCTTTTCTCTCTTCACCTTCTAATCTTATCAATGCATGCTTGTTGATTGGCTTACCATGCATGGCATATAATTTGGTGGATTCCTACCAATGATAAATTACCCATGCTCTCCATGAGATTGTAAGGTGAGATACAATAGAGGTAAAATGGTTAATATAGTAGCTAGAAATCCTATTTTAATGGTAGATTTTGGTAATCCTCAGTTATAAGGGAAGTGAGATTGATAGGAATGCATGAGGGCCCTCTTTAACAATGTTCCAAAATGGCTTTATGTTATGTATGAATAGATCGTAGATCCAAGAACTGAATAAGATGAGCCAAAAATATATGAATGGGGTTCAAGAGTTTTTAAAGTATGCACAACAAAGTATAGAAGTGGGTGGATTAATCTTTTATCCTTGTACAACATGTGACAATAGAGAATTAAAAACACTTGCAGAGGTAGGATGACATTTTTATAAGAATAAAATGTTCCTTCACTATACAATTTGGATTCATCATGGAGAATCTAGAGAGCCTCCAGTGGAATTTGAACTTTTGCAAAAAGATACTATACAATAAATAGACAAAAGATTTGAGGCAGATTCTAGTGTATCAGAGATATTAAGAGACACGCATGATGCATGAGAAGCACACAATACATTCGATGATGAAGGAGAGAGTGGGACCCATTCATAATATGTCAAATTGCTTCATGAGGTGCAACGTGAGTTGTATCCTAGGTGTAAGAAGTTTTCTGTATTGGGTTTTCTCATCAAGTTGTTAAATTTGAAGGTTATAAATGGATGGAGCAACAAATCATTTGACATGCTATTAGAGTTGTTGAAAGAAGCTCTACCAGAAGGAGAGGTGTTACTTAAATATTTTTATAGTGCTAACAAGATCTTAAAAGATTTGGGCCTAGGATATACCTCAATACATGCATGTGAATATGACTGTATACTATTTTGGAAGTAATTTGCCAACCTTCAAAATTGTCCAACATGTGGGACATCTCGTTGGAAATATGATAAAGTAGTCCATAAGAAGATGATACCCCATATGGTTTTACACTATTTTTCTCTTATTCCTAGATTACAAAGATTATTATGGTCAAAGAAGATGACACCTGAAATGTATGGCATAAGAAGAGGCATTGTGACGAGATTGGTGACATGCGCCATCCCACTAACGCTTTAGCATGGAGGGAATTGGATAAATAGTATTCGAGTTTTGCAAATGATTCGCAGAATATTAGGCTAGGGTTGGCTAGTGATGGTTTTAATCCCTTTGGCAACATAGGAACAATGTACAGTATATAGCTTATAATTTTAGTGCCCTATAACTTACCTCCTTGGAATGTATCAGCATAATGACACTACTTATCCTGGGTCCAAAGGCTCCAGTTGTAGATATTGATATATACATGCAACCTTTAATTGATGAATTAAAAACACTGTGGGATGATGGGTTTGAAACCTATGATGCATGATTAAGGCAATACTTTTAGATGAAGTCTGCAATACTTTGGACTATAAATGATTTCCCCGCGTATGAAAATTTCGCTAGGTGGTCAACCCGTGGTTATGGTTCATGTCGCTATTGTAATAAAGACTCGAGTTCAGAAAGATACATAACTAAAATATACTTCATGGAACATAGTCGGTTCTTACCTGCCAATCATAATTGGCGAAAGAACAAAAAAGATTTTAATGATAAAACAAAACACCGACAACCCCCAAGAGAATTATCTATTTTGGAGTTCCTACAACACTTGCAAATGTTGCAAAATAGATTAGTTGGAAAGTACCCATCAGTATATCGAAAGAGAAAATGTGGTAAAAAAGAGTATCTTCTCGGATCTTCCATATTGGTCTAGTCTTACTATCTGCTATAATTTTGATGTAATGCATCTAACCAAGAATGTTTATGATAATCTCCTGGGAACCTTGCTCAACATTGAAAAAATGTCAAAAGATATAGATAATGCTCATCACAATTTGGAGAATTGGGTATTAGAAAAGAATAGCACATTCGAAAAGATGGAGACCATTATGTGAAACTTGTTGCATTAAATTACCACCAATTAATCAAAAGTGCTTCTATGAATTCTTAGGGCTTGTTTGGCCGTGCGGTGAAATTTCACTAGTTTAGAGAAATACTTTTTATAGCAGTATTTTTGTGAGAAGTGCTTTAAGGAGAAATTTATTTAGTGTATGGCCATATAATTTTATTAGTACTTTTAGTATTTTTATTTATTTGCTTATATTTGTGAAAATTACTAAAAAGTACATATTAAAACTAGTGCCGTCAAACCCAATTGGGCTTTTACATTGCTATCCCAGCAAACTACACCTTATTAGCAATCAATAACATTGTTATCCTGTGGATGTGGCGTTGCTTAAAATAAATATGAACCTACCATAGATTTATTAAAAGTGAATCACCTTAGAAGCACTCCATAACATTGCTATCCTATGGATGTGGCATTGCTTAAAATAAATATGAACCTACCATAAATTTAGTAAAATTGAATGTAAAAAATATTTGGTATGGGAATAATAATGTTCATATAATAGAACCTCTGGTTAACAATGAACAGGCAGCCAAATTTTTTAATGTCAAATTTAATAAAAAAACATATGACTAAATTAAAACAAAAGTTTTTCAAATGTTAACAATTCTAGTTCAGCATAAACATCCAAAAAAGTACATCTAAACCATTAAAAGCAAAAAAAAATAAATTCTAAAGAGTTTAAAGCAATGATAAGGTTTTACAAATCTCTAAACTATTGATCGATTATCTTGTTTCTAATAAAATTTCTTAAACCTTTCATCTCTGCAGAATTTTCATTAGAATTTGCTAAAGGAATGTCATTGCTTGAACTCCCACCTTCATTCTCTTCTTCAGGTAGTAGATCTTCGTTATTATCATATCTCATGAATTCTATGTCGGTGCTACTATTATTCCTTATAAAGTTGTGTATAGTCATAGTAGCAATTACAAGTTGAACTTGAGTATCAAATGAATAAGAGGGCATGTGACCTAAAATGGCAAATCTATTCTTCCATACCCTAAATGTACAGCCAATGACAGACCTCAAGCTAGAATGATAACAGTTAAAAATCTCATTTCCATTTATGAAATCCCTATTGTGCTTGAAATTGGGTAGATGATACCTTGAATTCTTATGTGGTCCCAAAAATCCAATGGGCATAAGATAGCCAGTATCCACAAGATAATATTTTCCTGATCATTCAATAAAAAAATCAATATAATATTTATTCATAATTTTCCTATAAATTCATAATAAGATCTAAATATCATGAGCACAAATAAACTTTTACATGAGGTAAAATTCTAATTTCATAGGGTAAAGTTGCAAAAAGTTTTTTAGCCAAACAAGAATTTAGCTAAATGGTCATTTATGTCTAAAAACATACGCATGAATCTACAATGACAGTGATAAATTAATTTTTATCCATATGACAAACGCATATAATAAAGTAAGATTTGTGTATGTAGCACCCACCTAAAAAATTATTAAAGCCAAATAATCAAATAGCATGAGATGGGCTTTGCATAATATACTTTTCAAGTAAGATGGATGGAATAAAAAAATAGAGAGATAAAGATGGTACCTGATAAATGATTGAAGAAGACTATACTAGTTTTGATGGTTGTGGCATGAAAAAAGAACGAATACATTGAGAAGAAAACAAGATTGAGCAAAATGTTTGGAATTCTTTATGGTTTTTTTCATCTTTTTACATTAAGAAGATTATACATGGCAAGCGAGAAGCATAAAAAATTCACTTCCCTCCAACCATATTAAATCTGCTTTCTCGATTGGTGAGTATTGATTTTAATGTTAGGCCAAACATATAAAAAATTAATTGAAAGTGCTTCTAAGATTTAAAAAAAAAGCGCTTTGCTCCTTATGAAATGCTTAGCCAAAGAAGCCCTTAAGGGATGTGAAGTATCTATATGGATATGTTGGTAACTTATCCAGATGTGTGAATATCAATGAGGGCACTATAAGTGGGATGAAGACACATGATAGCTACATCATGTTGCAACATGTCCTTCGAGTAGGCATACAGGGACTCCTATGTAAGGACATATCTAATATTCTTTCTGAGTTTCATTACTTATTCAAACAACTATGCTCGAGGACCTTAAGAGAGAGTGTTTTATTGTAGCTTTCTGATGACATTGTCATAATCTTATGCAAATTGGAAAGAATTTTTCCTCTAGCATTCTTTGATGTCATGGTACACTTGTGTGTTTATCTTCCTAGAGAAGCTATGCTCGCATGACCCATTCAGTATAGATGGACATTTCTAATTGAGGGGTAATGCCTATGACCATCAAGTACTCTTATAGAAACAATTAGAGTGCCTCATTTATGTTATCCTTTTCAAGTTCCTTGGTAGCCTTAAGATGAATGTGGGAAATAGAGCTCATCCCGATGGATCCATTGTAGAGACCTATAAAGTTAAAGAATGTATTATGTTTCTATCAATGTATCTTAGAGACATGAAAACTAAATTTAATCAAGTTGAGCGCAATGTGGACTGCCAATATAAAGTAGAAAAGGGATCCTTATCTGTATTTGTGCAAAGGGCACGTCCATTTGGGGTTGAAAACAAATATTGTCAACTTTCGCCACAAGATTATTGTAAGGCACGATGGTATGTCTTTTATAACTGTGAAGAAATACAATAATTTCTTCGGTAAGTGATATGCTTCCCCTTAGCATATCGAATATACACCATTATTTTTTGTTACATATCTACTCCACTATTTCATCGACCTTCTTTAATATTCATGGGCTATAGTGAACATGAAGAGGAGCTTAAAATGAATGGTGAAACTAAAATCTAAAATTACAAGAGGAGGAATTTCCCAACTGGTTTCAGGAGCAAGTAAGATTATTACGAGCCTCTTTATTTAATTTTCCATATGTTTCCTTTACCCTAATAGATTGTATACCCTTCATAGATAAACCAATCATACCATCAAAATTCAAATAAAGTTTCTAAGGAGATGTGGTCCCTAGCAAATGTCCTCTTATGGAACAATCAACAACATATTCAAGGAGTATTGTGGATGGAGTTATGTTTTGCATAACTGAGCATGTCAAATATCATAAAACTCAAAATAGTGGTATTGTTGTACTAGGAGATCCTTCTAACGTGGAGATGATTATTATGGTCATTTACAGAATATTATTGAGTTTCCATATATACTTCGGTGTAAGGTCGTTTTAGTTCAATATGAATGGTTTGACACCAGTAGTAAGTCAGGAATTAAGCAGAGCCTTATTGCATAAGTATTAATATTAGTAGATTTTAGTATCAAAATGAGCTATTCGTACTTGCATATCAAGCTAAGAAAGTATTCTATTTGAATGATATAAAGTTGGGACCACAGTGGCAAGTAGCCCAATGTTGCATCCATTGATATTTCTAGAATGTTCCACAACATGAAGTCACATAGCCAACAGTAAATGAAAGCCCCTAAATAGAACAATTTACAAATCAAGATGATGAATTTCCTATGAATGATCATGCCCTAGTTTCAAGTGAATTTGACATAGATCATTTAGCTAAAGAGCTGCAACTTAATGAACTTAATGAGACTCTTGTTTGCACCTCAAAAGATGTCACCACCGTTGGGATTATTGTATGATTTTGATGACATCAAAACTTGTAAAAGACTTTATTTATGCTAATGATGCTGGAAATATAGAAATATATGCTTGGATTGTAAGTGCTTTATTAGGATATCATTTATGCAAGCATATACATCTTGATTTATATTATATTCAACTTTATTTGTCATTCTATAATTCCTTGGATCATATGCTAATGTGCTTCAAAGAGCATATTCATGCTTTACAACTTATGCACATCTGATTTGGATAATTATATTATGATCAAATTAACAAGTAGTAAAAATGCAAAAATTTTTTATTACAGGAGCGCTGCTACAATAAAATGCTATAGTACCGCTACACTAACTACTGCAATGTTGGATGAAGTGAAATTTCTTGGACAAAGCTGTTTAGACAAATTGATATGCTATAGTGACCTATGGATGAATCAGCTACAATAGCCTTCAGATGAATCTACTACAGTAACCACCAGATGATCTACAATGTCTTCTATATACCTACGGATAAATTGTTAAGACGAGTTGCCATAGTAAACAACTACAGTAACCTTCGAACAAATCTACTATAGTAGCCATTGGATGATCTATAGTGTCTGCTATAGTACCTATGGACAAATTGCTATAACTAAACTAATTGCTACAGTAGTAGTAACGACTACAGACAAATAGGCAGATGATCAATTTGTTTATAATTAACTATAGATAAAGCGGTGCTATAATGATTTGCTATAGTAATGCTGCTATAATAACTTGCTACCTTGAAAATTGTTGTTTTCAAATATCAAAAATTTAATACACTGCAGCAGCTGTATCTTGCAACAATCTTCTTCTAAGTAGTCCACAACCTTTCTAAATTGTAAAAATAGATAATTCATTAAAGGAGAATAAAATGCTTGAGGCTTCTAAGTGCTAAACAAGAATCAAAGATCAAGAAACCAATTTAAATTTTCAAGTGCAGAACTACAAATATTTTCTCTTACCATCTGCCACATTTTAAAAAATTTGGGTTATAAAGATTTTGAAATATGCTCAAAGATGTCAATCTGAATACTCTATTTGAAATCTCACACTATCTGAAGAAACGGTGAAAAGGTAGTAGATGGAAGAAGAAGTTTAGAAAGTAAACATATTTTTCTAGGAATGAAGAAGTCAAAATTCGTCTGGAATTAACTACAAACAAAGTAGGAGACAAGGAGATTTTGTCTAGCTAGAAAGAGGCTTTGATAGATAAGATCTTTTGTTTAATATTAATTTCAAACAAATGCAATGAAGCACCGGACTAAGTGGAGTGGTTGAGTTTGTCAGAATTTATTATCTTCTTTTTTAGAGTCATGAAATAATCAAAGCTACAGCATCTTCTCATCTGTCAGCTGCCTGAACTAGCTATTCACCTTCTTCTATGTCAAGGTCAGCACTGCAGAATGACTCTAAGCAGATGGGAATTAATTAGAAGATAGCATTTTCAAATGGGAGATTATCAAAATGGTCTTTTACATCTATTTCTACTCATCTACTTTCGTCTCTATATTCAATGAAGATCATCTTCCTCTAATGGTCAAGTTTTCAAGAGAGCTATTTAAGGAGAAGAAGTGGGACGATTCAAAGGTAGTGAAGGGGTATTTTTCAAGAGCCTAAATATTCTGCAAAATCTTCCACCCAATGCTAAGAGCTTCATCTTCTAAATATCCATTCAAGAGCTTCAATCTTCAAAATCTTTAAGGCCTTCTTCTTCATACATCAAGGGAAGAACTTCTACAACACAGAGAGCTACTAAAATCTTCAAGTCTTCCACTGGGCTTACATTGAGAAATCTATAAATTATGCTTAATGATGAGCCAAAATATAGATGGTTCACAATCAGTCCCTGGCGATGATGCCAAAAACTTGATGGTTGGCCAAAGACT
>JAYJMB010043309.1:0-21790 GCA_036873735.1 Pouteria campechiana
TATATATCTTTTTATCATCGTGTTTATCCTCATGTAATTTACACATGATATAGAGTAAGGATAATATATATCTATATTCTTGCACATAATATGATAACTTAATAAAGTATAGTGCAAACAAATTATCCAATCATAAAATGAGCAAGATTAAATATATGCCTATATAATTTAAACTCTCATAGTTATGCATACATAGTCATAGTTCAAGCTCATATATCATTAGCCTAAATTCTATCTTAATACAAGTTTTATTATCATCAAAATTATATATAATGATCCTAACAATTTAATTATAGTACTTAACAAGTGCATTTCAAAATTTTGAATCCTCCTCTAAAAATTACTATAGCAACTAGGTGGCAAATACTTCAAACTTAGAATGCGTTACTTTAGAACTCTAAAAGTCACTGTAGCAACATTATTATAACAAAATTACTATAGCACCTAGGCGATAAATGCTTTAGAACGCTAAAGTGGTAATTTTAGAACTTTAAATCAATATAGCAGCATCATTGTAACAAAATTATTGTAGTTACGTGTTGAAAATTTTTTATTTTGTCAGCAATATCTTCAAACCTCTGAATCATCCTCTAAAACTGTGGTACTTGTTTTAAATTATTTTTAAATTTTTTCCAAAATATCTTTGATAGAGAAACCATTTCTTCTTTCTTCTCCTCTTTCATGTATTCTTGTCTAAACTTTTACTGTGCATATTTTTTGATGTATTGGGATTAATTGTTATTAGTTCTTATAGATAAGTTTTATCATCTTCTCACTTGACTCCAAATTCTCCCCAAAATTTTATTTACTTAAGCCTAAGTTATAAACAAGTTTTATTATCATCAAAATTATGCACTTAATTCAATATCCTCAATCATCAATATTCTAATGAATCCTGTAGCAACCAAAGCTCAATGCTAAAATTTTGGTGCAAGTAGCTGATTAGTTCTGGAACAAGTTACAACTATGACAAAAGGTTGGAGACACGTGACTCATGCACCAAACTCTAACCAATTATGCAATCTCTATATCATATTATTTATATTTAATCATTTGTTCTGACATATCATTAACTTTAGGATACCTCAAAAGAATGTCCAAATTCATCATCTTTACAACCACGTGGCAATGAAACAGCATTGGGTCTCATGCTCGAAATGAAAGGTATCTTAAGTGGTTAATCGGTTTAAACAGACCCATTTTGGTTGCTACTAGTCTATGGCCTCTGTCATTGCCGATTGGATATGAACTTTTCATGTGACACTGTCTCTCCTCACAGACAAGCTGCAGGTCAGAGATTGAATGCTTGACAAAACACATCTCGTCTAGTTCTATTCATGTTTGGCACTGTGACAATTTTTTTTCCTCCAACTCATTCTTGCTCGGTGATCTGATACATGGGTAGGGCATCCTCTGTTTTTAATTTTTTTTTTTTAAACAGTAACCCATCCTTTTCATGCATGAGTCCCACCTGAAGAGCAGGCCAACCCCATTTTCGTGTACGGCTCACCTTGACAGTGGAGCCCACCTGTTGACATGTCTGACACACATGTTAGTTCGGCAAGTGTGCTGCATGGGAAGGTGCCCCAGTGCATGTGGAGGGCTGGCAACCTTCCCTTCTCCGCCGTTCCCTCTATTCTAAGTAATAAGAAGAGGTGTTTGGTGGAGCAGCCGTTGCCGTTCACGTGGTTAGTGACAAGCTTTTACCCACCATAACTAAGCTTATTCCCATGACGCGTTTTTGTAGATTAGTTGAAGGGATTATCTACCATTGCATCCCAGGAGTCTCTTGGACCCACAACCGTTAGTTTCAACGACTAGCTTGATGAGCTGAAACTTTCTCTAGCCACGTGGCTAACCACATCCATCTCCATCTTCGTCCCCGCTCCTCAGCTGGGCCCCACTTTCCCGGTTTCATGGGCAAGGAGAGTACCTAGCTAGGTCTGGCTGAGTTGTTAGCAGCTGGTACATGATTTCTTTTTTTCCCAACGAAAAATCTGTTACCCATGTTGAGCTCGAAAGTACTGGTTCAAAATAGTCTACTTCAGATTGGAGTAGTCAAAAATAAAACCCACATGCAAATGAATGATCCTTCTCATGCAGTAGGTGCTCAGGGGCAAGACTTAAGACGATGCTTGTACTGGAGGTAAAAGGATAGAAGTTTGAAATCAGTTTTTCTCAAAACATTCCCCTTTTGTGTGATTTGACGTCTAGTTTTTCATTGAAATGCTACTTTTTCAACGTTATTTATTTTATGTTTTTCATCCTTAACTCTC
This sequence comes from Pouteria campechiana, assembly GCA_036873735.1. Classification (NCBI taxonomy): domain Eukaryota; kingdom Viridiplantae; phylum Streptophyta; class Magnoliopsida; order Ericales; family Sapotaceae; genus Pouteria; species Pouteria campechiana. The sequence continues at coordinate 2,277 of JAYJMB010043309.1, forward strand.
TTATTACGTTACAGAGTTTATTTGTTTTGTTTTTAACCACCCTCTTATTTCTTTCGCAAAACACACACCCAACTCTCAATTCGTACACATCTGTCTCGCATATTTGGATTTCTACGATTGGATGCTTTTTATTAGTGGACAGATAAGCATAGATTTTTGTCCATAATGCAACTAAGCTACTACTCATCAACCAGAGAGAATCGGATTCTTCCCCGTGCATTTATGCAGACATACATCCATGCTTTTGGGACCAGGATTAATCATTGCATTCCGAAAGAGGAACATAGAAGGGGTGGACTTGAGCTGGAGGATGGATGATGCTATCGAAATGGAGGATGATCCCTTGGACCCTACTTTTCGTAAAAGACGAAAGTGCCCCTGGTTGGTTTGGGTGTGGTTGACTTCACTTCCCATGCACGTAAAGGCAGTCGACCGCTGTCTCTCACTTGGGAGGCAAAAGGGGTATTTGTTGCTTGCACGGAGACGCTGTCTTTGACGACCTACAACTCCAAATTTACCGAAAAGGACAAGCAGTAAGCCCATACTAGCATGGATGACCGAGGGCATTTCAGTATTTATGACAAGACTCCCCGGCTCTGTCTCGTTTTATGGACGAATTGCACCATCCCCACGCTCGCTTTCGGCGGAACGCAATGTGATGGGCCGCTAGCATTGTGAAGTAAGAAGGGATTGTTTTAGTGATGGTTGGGATACGTAGTGGGGCCCGTTTATTACGCGGCTGGGATGGACTGCATGACAGGCGGAGAGGCACTTTTGGTTGTGTGCGATGACGATTTTGGAGCGCATGCGCGCGGAGCTGTGTAATAGTTGCGGGCACTTTTTATTGATGAAATGTACCCACTCAGGCGTTGATTGGTGGGCATGAATGTTGTGGCAGGCAGCTGAAGAGCCAGAGCATTTTGATTTTTGAGTGGGGTGCAGTAACCTTGGGTGGGGCCCACTTGTGGCAGAGGTCCAGATGGTTCGCAGCAGCGGCAGTGGCTGGTATAGTTTCCTGACACTGCTGACCGGTCAAAACATCCGTAAATGGGAGCCGCGACAGAGGAAATTGAAGTTTCAACTGACTACACGCCTGTCATCTTGGCTCAAATCTCGGTGATCGCGACCATTCAAAGGGTTGGGCCAGGTGGTGTGATCAGCCCCATTTAATGATACCAGCGTTTAGAAATAGTCGATTGGAAGGGTATGAAGAGAAATATAGGGGCAGCACGTTTGGCATTAGTGTTCAATTTCTAAAGGTGACCCGAAAGCTAAGTGTACCGTGTTATTTTCGAGATAAAATAAAGCTATGCGCATTAATTTTCAAGCTGTGTCCTCGAGTTCTCAACTTAGATTGCTTGCTTATAAGTTTTATTAATGCTTTTCACTTAATTTATTTAATATTTACGGTTTAAATTTCGTTTCACAGGATTTTGATGGATTGGATTGAATATAAGTGGTAAAAATGAAGCCGTTAATGGTGAACAAGTATGGAACGATTACAGACGCCCTAATGCATGCGACGCCATGCAGAGTTCTCCGGCGCATCGTAGCGGTAAGGCATGGCCTAGTGGGAAGGGTATTTTCGTCCTTCGAGCGAAAATGTAGACCCAACGGTCAGCGTTTTCGTCGGCCCTGATCAGGCCCGACTCCCCTCCTCGGTCTTTTGACTGAATCTCCTAGGTTTTCTATGCGGCCGTACACTTGAATCCCTGCGACAAGATCTAATATATATAAGAGGGGTTGTTATTCTGACATGCACGCCCTCAAAAATGGGAAGTTGCACCACATCCCTTTTAACACCGATCTTTCATTTTGCGCTAACCAGGGTCCGGTGCCTCATAATCAAGAACCACATATCAAAATAATAAACCTATATTTTTTTTTATCAATCCTTAATTATATTTTTCACTACTATCTTCAATCTATTTCAACCTCATCTGCTTCACCATTGTCTTTCAAAAAGCTATATAACTCACTGCTAGTAATATTTTCTTTACATTCAAGTGTTAGATATTGCCCTTTTCTAATGGGTAAGTTGCTTATCTTTGAAGTCAAAATCTTAACCTCAAAACCGTATTGATTTTAAACCAAATATCCTTTTAAGTGGACTGCTATATGATAAATTCATACTAGAAATTCTATATAATACATAAGCTTTCACATATATTAGTCCATGCTGTTGAAATCGGTGTCATCTATCACATAGATTAATGTCCATGAAAATCAAAACAACGAAATTCAATGTTTTGCAAACTAGATTGAATTAATTAGTCCATACAATTTAATTATTGGAACTTTCAGCTCTTTGATTTGAAAAATATCTATTTTATATATTTTATTTCATTTCATTAATTTTGATGCAATAAAAAGTCAATTTTAATACTATGGCTTAATTGGTAAAGGAAATATTCTTTTAAATAAAAAATTATGATTTAATTCTCAATAAGTTCTTTTATTTTGTATCTAAGCTTCTTCACAAAGCATCTTCAACCCATTTGAGTAAGAGGCTGAATTGGTTTGAACTTTAAACCAAATCACTTGCTTCACTGGCTCAACATAACAGAGAAAGATGATTAACCTTTGGGGGAAAAAAAACTCAATAAATCAAACTCAATTCTAATCAATATCCACTAGTTTAATAAATATCCACATAACTAGCAGCTCCTAGCCCATCCGTATACGGTTGTATTTTTTGAAGTCAAACTACACGGTTTTGTTTTTGCTTCATTCACAGGCAAAGAACCCCACGGTTGAAGCAGTGCATGGAGTCAAAGGCTTATCCAGAGTAACAAATTCCCTCTACTTTCAAGCTTTATCTCGTAGCCCTTTTGTTTTTTCCTTGGGGCCGTTTGGCTTCGACTTCACTCCTCAACCGGCATCGATCACGTGTGCGGAGTCACGCCTTCTCCTTACTCTTCCCGATTCTCGACGCACCCAACAATGCGAAATGCGTTTAAGCAACATCCTCCTCCTACTCTTTTTCTTTTTTTCTTTTTTTTCTTTTCGAATCCCGACAGTAATTATTTTTCAATTGCAAAAACTTAGGGAGAATGAGAATGTGGAATGAAGGAATATATCATGGGTGCGCAAGAATGCCGAGGCCCGTATTTATTCCTCCATACTTGGAATCTTCAAAATACCCTTTGCTTGCATGCCCTCTGTTTTACGCAAATCAGTAGTACCTCGGCCATGTATTTGCTCATGCTGACCGTTTATCGACTTGGGATGAGCCCAATCAGCAGCCACACAAAACTCCCATCAAACTTGCTTTCCTGATTCTCTACCGAGCTAGTGTAACTACATGATAGTGGGGCAGCAAGTCTTCCTTGCTAAATGATTCCAATACTTCAATATTTGCAAAATCTAGTATTTGTGTTTTTCTCCTTATCTCTCTTAATTTCTAAGGCTTTGTTTGAATGAAGTGCATTCGGAAGGATAATTTATTAAGAAGGGAAGTGTGTTAGAGAAGTGAGGTAAATGACATTGTCAATATAGGTTTTTAATAAAAAAGCAAAGAAAAGTAATTAAAAATATCACTAAGAATGAGAAAAAAAATAAGATTCTTATAATGGTTAAGATATTATATCAATCTCAAAAGATATGTAAAAAAGGGTATATTGTTAATTCACTTACATTACTAATGTATTTAAACAAAGCTTAAATGGTCTTGCATTTGAGTTTTTGTCTCCTTGAATGATCAATATTTCTGTCACAAAATTAGAATCTTCTGCTTGCTTACCTTATTTTCGCTAGATTACATTTTGAAAGACGTTATTTTTGCGAGTGATTGCACTATGAAACTTACCAAACTTTCTTCCATCTCCTCTTGAGCAGGCTACAAGTGCAAGTCTACCATTCTACTCCGCGAGTCTTAACTAATAGGTTTTTCTATTACCGGATGATAGCTAGTAATATTTTTAAGTCTAGCACTTGGCAATGGCTCCCTTTTTTTATATTATTGCGACAGCAAACTACCAAATGGTCACTCGATTATGTTGCTTTCTCATTTGTCGCCTTCTGATTGTGAATGGCCACGGGGCATTTCAGTCTATTTCTAATCCCCATTTCCTTCCTAAACAAGCTACACCATGGTAACTCAACTTACACCTCAAGCATCATATTCTTGACAACGTAACTTAAATCCAAACCATTTATCACGGAATCCAACAGATGTCTCACGTACCCAAGAACTCAAATCTGGAAAAATATATGAGCCAATAGAAATTCTAAAACCGAAAGCTGGAGTTACAGAAGAAGAGTAAAATCAAGTTTTTTTTCCCCAGTGTTTGGACAAAACTGATGGATATCACATGATAGACAGCTTAGATTCAGATTAGGAGGTCGAGGTTGGCTCAGGTCGGCGCGTGTAGGAATATGCGTGTGAGTAATAGAGGAACGAGGAATTGAAGGAATGAGAATAAGGAGGGGCTCCGCACGTGGACGGTAGGGCTCGAAATTCCGAACCGGACGCGGCTAGACTTGCCGTCACGACAAAGATGTCGATAGAGCCACATGCTCGGGCCCAGGGGCGCACGTTAGCTGGTGTAGCGCCGGCATTCTCGCCACGTGACATCGCAGTACGACACGCGTCCGGCCCCGCTTCATGCACCTGTCTGCCGGCCGGCACGCTCACCTTCCATCCCCAAGTGTGGGGCCCGGCAGAGCCCCCTGACCGTTTTGAGGCGTTGGACCTTTCCGTGGCCCACCTTTTTAATCGCAACAGACCAACCAACCGTGAGATGGTGCCATCATCCCTCCTTGTCCCCTTCTCGCTCTTCCGTAACACACTAGGATTTTCAGCATGGGAGGGACAAAAAGGTCGCCCTCGAAAGCACTTCGCCGCTCGGGAGGTTGGGAGAGCATACGCCGCTATCCCAGCCCCAGATATTTTATTATAAGCTTAAAGCTGCAAATATTATCAGCTTCAAGTAACAGGCAAATCATGCGCGGGTATTCCTTCCAGGAAGAATTAAAAGATTTCGTTACCCAAGAGTGGGCCCCACGATATGGGATCTGTTCCACCCAAGACAGCCATCGTGTCCTCCTAAGCAGCCGTGATCTATGAGCCTTGCACCTACTCCGATTTTGTTGTTATGCGGATCTGTAGCTTTACATCGCTTTCAGTTTCTCTCCTCATTCTCGTGATAAATTGCAAATCTTCAAAGATTTTCCTGCTGCCTCATCTAACATAGCTTAGCAGCTTGTCAAGCTGGTTTTTATCCCCAGCATTTGAATGCAACCATGCACGATGCATTGATCTCGACAAATGCCTCATCTATGACGTCATGCAGGGGTCCATCATAAATTCAAGACGCCCATATCTGAATTTGCTCATTCTCAAACATTCGATGCCAATACAGTTGAAGTGTTCATGTTACTAGATGGGTTTTCCATCCCACATGGAGGGAAATCACATAAATGGTCTGGATCATTGAAACATGGCCGCAGATGTCACCCACGGTATTGCAACCAACGTTGAGGAGGAGATGATGGGTCACACAGACGTTTGTCTTGTTGCGTGCTTCTCTCTCCTGACTGTTGGGGTTTTGGGTTACATGTCTCTGGGTCATAGGTTCGCCCGTTTTACGGTTAGGTCAGCATGCATGGGCTCCTTCTCCTACAAGGAATGCAGCTCATCTCCCTCTCGTGGGTGCACGCACCGTTCGCCGACAAATGTGCAAACGCCCCTTCAAATCGACTCCATGCGTTGTTAGTTGTTTAGATGGGTACACCATCCCAACCTTCAGAGCCCGGGTGGGTCCGCAAGCTAAGTATTCTGCTGACGGCTAAATGGATGATGGTGGCACTAGACCTCGTTGGAGGGGTCCAGATTGGTGGGCATGGGATGGATTATGGATGAGAAATGGGCAAGGGTGTAGGGTGCAAAGAGGATTGGGTGTGTATTTCTTTTCACTGAATATCGGCTGAAGAAGCGTGTTAGAAGGAATGGAAAGATATTCATCGGAGTCGATGGGAACAAACTGTCACGCGATGGGATGAGGTGTGTATGGTTTCTAGGGATGGGGTGGAGTGTCAACTAAAACCAAAGGATATTAGCTTCTTCTTCTTTTATTTTTCCTATTGTTTGACTGGGAAATGGGAATGTGAAGGAAAGTACATTGGCATGCAGTAGTCATAAAAGTAAATAAAATTAAATTAAAAATTAAGATAACAAAGGCGGAATTTGCTGTTGAATACGGGAAATAGAATAAACTGTGTAAAAAAAATTACTGGTTAACCAAAGTCGGAGCAATCACTTAGTAAAATGCTTTCTTTTGAATAGATAAATAAAAATCATATACATGTCTCGTCACATTACCACATTGCCACATTAACTGGATACGTAAAAATGGCGCGCATTTTATCGTATAAAATAAACCATGTTTCCTTCGAACCAAACAAACCCTTAGCCTCCTTGTTTGTTTTTCTTCGAACCATGTTGGTGCTCATTTTCATCCTATTTTCACGAATAAGTTATAGCCCCCCAAATCATATAAGTGATTGTAGATTCCGATCATTAAATTGATATTTCACTTCAATACTCATTATTTTAACTCGTGTGAGCCTACCCATAATAAAGCATAAAGATTCCACATTAGGGGTACAACTACAAGTGGGTTGGGTTCCAGCAACCTAGCGAACCCTGTTGGTTAGAGTTGGTCCATTTATAATATTGGGTTAGAAATTTAGGTTGAACCCAACACAATTCAGATACCAGGCTGGATTAAGATTAGAGCTAACCAAATCCGTTTACATATATAAATTTAAAAAATAAAAATCCCTAGCCTTATTTTGATAATAAGTTAAAATACTTGAATAATTATAATTTTGACAGGAAGTACTTAGAAGAGCTTCAATATTGATAATTGTTAATAAATTGATATTTAAATTTGTTAAAAAAGAAAAATTTTGAATTTTCGTAAAGTCTTATGACTGCGTTTTAAACTTATTTATATTAATTAATGAAACTGTGTATATTGTTATGCTACTTTTTAAATTTAAATTATTTTTAACTTTACTTTAGCTTGAAATATTAACCTAGTTTCAACACATAATCCAACTCGAATTTTAAAAATAGTGTTGGATTAGGGTTAAGATTTTTTAAAATGGTTTAGATTATAATTAGGGTTAAAGTTTTAGAAAATAGGTTAGTGTTAACTCCAACCCATTCCAAACCCGATGGGGGCTACACCCCTGTTCCATATCCGAACTTGCTGCTTATATTCCATTCCACCAAAGCCAAATCGAGTCTACATTGATTGGTTTCAATTTCAATCAACTTTATCGCATCAACTACAAGTCTGGTCAAGCTATTACAGACGCCACAAACTCAATGGTGGTTGATTTCAACCAAAACACCCCAAAATTCCTGCTAAGCGTAGGCTGGAAGCCATGAACTGCTTACCCCTCTGGTCCAAATGGATAAAGTCCTCCCGTATCCACCAGAGCCATATCACTTTGTGTTCTGGTGTATGGTGCAGGTGAGACATCGCATCTGGCCTCAAAATCTCTGTTATCTGTACTTCTCTTATCTCTGCTAATATTCAGGAGGGCTAGAGGATGGATGGCCCATCCTTAATGAGAGACGTGGCATCCGTTGCGCCCTCCTTTCTGCATCCCTTGCAGATAATCCTACCCGCAAGGCTGCATCTTCATTGACAGTATGCGCCACGTGTCAACAGCCTGTTTGACGTGGCTCTCTCCATCTGTGAGCCGGAAAATATCCCAGACAGAACCCTCTGCCTTGAGGTTAACGGGTCCACTCCCGCGAAGCGCACCCCGTGAGGAAGGACGGCTTATTTCGATGCTCTGGTAGGACACAACACAAAATACCCCTACACCACCCCATAAAAATCATATATAATAAGACATAGGAAACCCTAAATCTTATTAATAAGAAGAAGATCAAATAAAATAATAATGTTGTAGAGTAAAACATACAGAGTAAAATTTTAATTTTAGATTCAATCTTATATATATTTTATTGTTTCAACGGTTGCGATCTGCGGATATATGTATTATGCTTCTGCTATGTTTATGTGCAGGAGTATGGATTTACGTATAGCTGTGCAATGGATTTACTTTCTTTAAACTTGGAAAGGTCGGAGCTCGTCGGGTGGCTCTAAAATGGGGCGAATAATTGCAGCAAGCGGACAAAGCGGTCATATCAAGTGAAAGAAAATCTCCAACAGAATCACAACCATATCTTGGAAGAAAACGTCGCATTGTAGGCTTATTGTTGTGTGTGTTCTCGATTCGGTGGGATTGGGGACAAAAGGTTTGAAGATGTTGTATTGGGACCCACAAATTGTGGACTATGTATCCATAATTATTATTCACTTTGGACTGCTCTTTCAATCATCTTTACTGTCATCGATATCTGTCCATCTCTCCATAAGGTGGAACATAGGCTATCTCCCCTCTTCTTTCTTTATTTTCTAATGTAATAATATTTAGCCCACTTAATTTTAATATTTTTATTTCTATTATCTATAATCATGCAATTAAAAAATAAATTTGCTTGGAATAGATAAATACCATAATATGTAAAAGAGAAGGGACATAATAAGAAGTTTAGAAACCTCTCTCCATTCATCACCGATCCCAAAAAGTGTATTATATTCAATAATTCAAATTTTTTTATTAATTATTATCTTTTATATTTTCATGCAGAGTATATTTATCTTTCATTATTTTACAGCCAACATCATTTAATGTTTGGTTTGGTTGATACCATCGTATATTTCAAACATGAGTTTCTTTTTATTTTGCATCCTTTCTCCCTATCAAAGCACACCTCAAGCTATTGACGCAGGGATTGGATCATTTTACAAGTCTGTCTGTCTGTCTATCTGTCTGTTTGTTTCTAATGTAGCTCGATGTGACTGACCCATCTAATGTGAAACCTCTGTGGTTAGGGGGCCAAAATGCACGAAATGGCACATCATGAGACAACCTGGTAGCGTGATGGATTGAGACTTTTGATTAAGTTGAAGGAAAACAGCTCTCCTTGTAAATGAAGAAACCAAATCCTTGAAGAATTTCAAAGGGAGGCTGGCTGGTGTGGCGGGTAATAGCAAGTGAAGCCACTCAGTCAGCCTCCTACAGCCCCGTGACAGAGATATTTTTTGACACCCTTCTTCCCTCGTTAATTTCATTATTTGAAGCTTACGGTACCCCAAGCGCACATGGTCAAATGAGACTAATAAAAGCCATGTTTTTCCTTCTGGTTTTTTCTTTATTGGGGTGGACTGGAACGACCTTCTGTGGCGATTTTTTATTCATTTTTTGGACGGCTGCGATTTGTTGGAGCTACGCGTAGTGGCCCGCCAAGGATCCTCCATGAGTACCTTGAAAGTTCAAATTAGTTATTGAGCATTATTGAAAGGAGCGATCAGATGATGGACCCTTTTTTCATGGATGGATGCAGGCGACGTGGCATCCATGACACCAGAGCCGTCCATCAAATAAATTTCTCAACAAAATGCCTCGTCTAGAAGTTGACGCACGGTTTGGATCGCTCATTTCGTCCTGCATAAGAATTGGAATTAGAGTAGAATAAACGCGGCGATGATGCTAATCAATCAGGATCGTCCATTTAGTGAAACTTGATGCAATGGCCCGAAAATCACAGCGGTCAAAAATCTATCCGGGTGGGTATCTTTACCTTTAGGAACTGACTTTGACCGTTGATGGATACGACCAGTTGTTTTGCAAGTACTTTTGACCGTCCACTGCGGACAAGGGTGGCCCACGCGCACGGTGGATGAATCCTTCCAATTTGAATTCTAATTAAAGCTGCCCGTACGAACTGGACCGCTGGTATTGAGGACTTTTGGTTCGTGGGCAGTAAAATGGACACATGAACCTATCCGGACCGTCCACTCAACAGCGACCATCTACGTTAGAGAAAACCCAATGACACCGGTGAAAATTTTCTTGTAAGAACAACCTGTTGGACCATGATCTTGATCCACCTGTTGGATCACACTACATGAAAGAAATGACCGGTTCAATCATCCATTCGGGCGCGCCGCAGAAAAAATCCAGGCCTTTTTATTTCCGATTCTAATAAAGTTTCGGCGGTCCAAAATGAGAGAAATTTCCATAGCCAAAGGCACCTTATCTTCGACGTTATTACGAGGTTGGTATGCTTGTCTGGCGCGTTTGAAAGCGCAAGCGCGGCGACGGTGATTGCGGAGGGCGTGGCGTGGGCGGTCTGCATTTACCAACGGCTAAGGACAGCACCGTCCATCGGTGGGCCCCACTACCTCGCCTCATTTTCAACTGCCGTCTGGGATGTGGGACCCACCGTGTCCACGTCATCTCCCAACTTATCCACATTCTTACCCAGAATTCCGTAATATTTACCTTTTTACGAATTCCACCTATATATTTGTCAGTAGCCTTAAATATCTCTTATAATTATATTATATCGATAAAATATTTATTAGACTAAAACAAGTCAAAAAGCATTAAGAATTATATTTGTATTACATCCAATCAACTTTAGTTTCTTTTTAATCAGATATCATATTTTTATTTCACATTTACTTAACTTTTTTCACAAAAACATAAACATTAATTATTTTATTATTAAAATATAATTAAAAGTTCTTGCCAGGCATTTCTATTTTATTGTAGATGGTAGAATCTAGAAAATTACCCAGATCTTGCAAACGTAATTTTTATAGAATGCTTGAACGTTAATTTCTTATATGTGAATAGTGGGGCTAATATTCTAATTTTCAACAAATTTAACTTACCGGGAGTTCTTAATATTACCATTAAATATAATGAGGTATTTGTTAAAGGCTACAAATAGAATAGATGAGATTACTAGAAAGGTGAGGGTGATGTTTGATAAGTTTTACAAAAATGGATATATTTTTATTTTTATTTGTTCTAAAGTTAGTTCTCAAGCAATATTTTTCAAATTTGACAAAATGGAAAAAAATAAATATTGCGATTCTTATATTCACTTGGACTAACTTGTAATAAGTTATGGCCACATGATTATTTCAAGCTTATTTTATAAGAAGGTTTGAAAGTTCAAAAGTTCTTATATATATACATGTATACATATACATATATATATATATACACAACCTGTTTTTTAGCAGCATGTATATTTTAGCTAGGCCTCGTTGGTCCAAGGTTTGTCCTGGTTGAATTTATTCAAAGTAGGCATATTGATAAGACTTTGATAATGTTTTAATATTAAAAAAATTCAAATAATTAAAAGCATTTTTAGCATATAACCTCGTAGTTGGGATTGTTTATTTAGGGGAAATAAAAATTTTATCTAAAAAATAAAAGGAAAATTATGTCAAAATTTTATATTATAGGATCAATTATAAATTAATAAAAATAGAATAGATAAAATATTAAAAATAAATAGGTTATGATAAGAAAACTAAAGTTGTAAACACAAGCATGTATTGTATAAGGGGGTTAAATGATAATTTTTAAAAAAAATTAATTGGCCTTCAAAGAAAGACATTTCTTATGACTACATTATTTAAAAATAAGTTTATTTTAAATGCCTTACTTGGTAATTTTTTAGCCAAAACTCATCCTTACTTTTTTGCCAGACTGTTAAATTGGTGAACTATTTACATATAAAAATTAAAAAATAAAGAAATCATATTTTTATGCCGGCAAAGCGAGACAGTTGTATATTGGATTACGGGGCGAATCTAAGGCAAGATCGTGAAAAATTCCTAAGTGGGATCATGAGGCTAATCTAAGGTGAGATAGTGAGACGGTTCAAAGTGTGAGATCCTAGATGATCACATGAAGCATGCAGGATGCATTGGTAATACATGTTGTGGATCAAGAGGGATCAAGTCATCAATGTATTGAGGTTCTTGCTAGACGGATGCAGCAAGGACGGTGCCAAGTGGGCTTTGTACCAGCGGTGGACTAGGAGGACGTTGATTACATGGGATAGCTCGAGTAAATGGCTTTCTGAGATTTTCAATTGGCATGTGATGATGTGGAGATGTTGTAAACCTCACTTGATGTAGACACCTATAACAAGTGTGGTGCACACATGGAGCACATATAGCAAGAGCTTGGACCAAGTTCTTGGTGATTGGAGTACTCCCTTGAAAAAAAAAAAAGAACTTAGCCCACCTTTTCCATGAAAAGAGGGAGAGTAGGACATGTATCCTAGAGGGGGCATATGGCACCTTTAGATATAGGACATGTGTGGGACATGTGTCTCTACATGAGGGAATTAGGGACATTTGGCTTAAGGGTAAGCTAACATGTATCATAGATGGTTACGCTTTGTGCACTATATAAACCCATGAGATCTCACTTTTAAGAGACTAAAACCAGAGTTGCAGGAACAAGTCTTGTGGTAAAGGGTCGTAGGCAAGTCTTGTACAGTGTATATTGAGGCATTATTTTCTTAATAATAGGGTTGGGAAGCTTTAGTTTCATATAAGTTACTTGTTTTGTTTTGCTTTCAGTTTACTCTTTACTTCTTTCAAGTCAATTCTTACATTTACTACATTTCTTGTGCTTTGTTAGGCTACTAAGGTATTGGATCCTTAGGCTAGTCTTGCAGTTTGAGAGTATAAGCAGTATGTACCATTGACGTCAGTCATGCGGTTTGATGGCATAAGTAGTATTACCATTAACACCAATCATCCCTATCGTTTTGGTGTTGATGTTGGAGCCCATGATCAGTGCCACCGGAACTGCCCCATGCCACCACATCCCACCTTGCCACATGCTTATCGTAATTCCCCTGCCATGTGGGTCGTCTAAGTGATTGATCCTACAACCTATATGAGAGGACCTTGCATCCCACATGTGTCTTTAGCACGATCCATCGTTGATGCCATGTGACCTACTGTTGACACCCTCTTCGCCACACACTTAACAAACCCTGCTCACATGCTGCGTCATGCGCAACACCTACCATGCTTACTAAGAGTGCAGGCATCGCACGCATGAAATGTCAACACAGTAGTGCATTTTGTTAAAATTGTTGATATTTTATATTTTTAAAAATTTTCAAAATTGCCTCTATATTAGGTCTATCCTCGGCAATAAAAGGACTTTGATCATCACAATCAGGAGAAGAGATTTCCCTATAAAATTCATAGAAAAATTTCTAAATATATGGAAAACTCAATTTTCCCCATTTTCTCTCTATCTTCTTCATTTTAGTTATTGTTTAGCATGTTTTAAAGTGATTAAAGCCGGTTAGGGTTGAGATTGCATCTTCACCGAGCTACTGGGTAGGTCCATTCAATCGTTCATCAAGTGTTATTATACTACCCGATCATCATCACAAGTAAGCAATAATGTGCCTTTTCCCATATCCCTTTGCATACCATGCATCTAGCTTAAATCTTATTCAAGAGTGAGATGGAAGGCAAATTGAGGGAGCCCAATCCATGATCTGCAACTCCCCATGCCTTAGCACAGCTCACTCAAGCATGAGATTTAGATTATTTATCCTCTCTCGTGCTATTTCTTCTGTATGAATACTTTCATTACATTCATCTAGCATGCCAAAGTGGGCTAAAAGGTGATAAGGGATTTCCCATCCTCCTTTGATGACCCCCTTCAGCATAAAGCTAGGGTCATTTATCTTCATTCATACATTCTTATTTTTATCTAACATGCCAAAGTGGGTTAAGGGAGGACAGGGGATTCTCTGTCTCTCTTTTTTGAAGGCCTAGTGGAGGAAAAACTTAAGCTATACACTACAAACTTTTGAATAATCATGAGTTAGCACTAAATTATCGGATCTGTCTCGATTAGACATAGGATCTATCTCGATTAGACATATTTCAGATATCTAATGTCACAAGCTCCAGTCATAAATTAAATATTTAGGATCATAATCAATCAGATCCATTAAAAAGTAAACAAATCTATCCTGATATAGTTAATTGGTACTTCAAATAATAAATTATTGCGTAATCAGAATCAATCAGGAAATTATAACCATCACAATGCACACACATAAGGTGATTAGTTTCAATGGGATGCATTTGATCTATGCCAATCAAAACTAATCTAAATCATCCATTTTACAACGCTAGGTGACTAGCATCATATTGGAAGGCTAGATCATTGATTCATGATATAGACATTTAGTCGGGCACAAATCTTTCAATATAAGGGAATCTGCTCCAATCAAAAGCAATTTGAATCATCCATAATGTAAATCCCGATGATAAGCATCACATACAACCTTGGATATGAACTTTACCATGTCAAAGCCATAAAGGGCCTGGTTGGATGAATATCTTATCAAATGAGTTATTCCAAACCATTTATTTGTCAGGACATGTTGATGTACAATCTATTAGTAGGCTAGATTAGAAAGTTTTGTTCATCAGAAAATAGAACTAGTTGATCAAACCTAAAAAAATAGTAGATCTACAATGATTTGTTTGAGTTCAATTGCTCACTTTGCAAATGAGTGATAAAATTCAATCAACTAAGAAAATTTTCAAGAATTGATAAAGAATAAAGTTGTATAACCTTAATGATTTGTTATGATTTGATGTAAATTTTCTCAGAATTAGAATCATTCAATACTTTGATAAGTAATATACCATGATCCATTCACAATAATCATAACACTACAGCTAGTCTGATCTGGTTGTCGTATTTTTTCAAGAACCAAATAACAAAACACTGAATCCTATGGTGGTGCACATGACAACAAGAATGAACTAAAAAAGCAATCCAATCAGATCTTGTCCTAATTGCAACTATCATATTGATATACTAATTCAACTTGACAACTCACCAAACGACCTAGTGTCAACCATTCTTTCTAGGCTTATCACAATCATAAAGAAAGTCGACCAACAAATAAGATGACCTAGATAACTCCCAATCATCAAATATTTATACTAGACTTACCACGATTGTAGTAAGATGCAATTAAGATAGCTCATCTTTTTGCTTAGTGACTCAACTATCAAACACTCTTCCTAAGCTTCTTTCTGCTTTGTGACTCAACTATCAAACACTCTTCTTAGACTTCTCAAGGATACTGATAACTATACAATCCCTAACTTGGTTATCAAATGCTCTTCCTAGGCTTCTCAAGCCTATAAAAGGAGTTGATAACAAACTAAATAACTGCATCGTCTTTGACTTGGTTATCAAAGGCACTTCCCAGGCTTCTCATAGTTATAGAGAAAGCTAATCACAAACTAGATAAGTGCATAGTCAGTGACTTAACTATCAACCATTTTTCTTAGGCTTCTTATAGTCAGTGTTATCGAAATTAGACTAGTGGTTGACTCGGTTAGGTGTCTAGTTCATGGTTCGACCATCCAGCTCAATTGGTTGAACTAATTTTTTATTTTAAAAAAATAAAAAATAATAGAGCACAAATTTAAAAAATCTATACCGTAAACATTAATCTAAATATATAATTTTTTTGTATAATATTTTAATACTTTAATTTATCATTCTATTTTATTAATAATATTAAAATTTTAAAAATTACTATTTGACCGAATTAGGCTAGATTAGACTGGTCAATTGACCTGTTCATGGTCAAATTGGTTCCACCAATTGGTCTAATCCAGTTTTGATAATACTGTTAATGGTTATGGAGAGAGAAAGTATTGAATTGGATAACTGCATAGTCCATTACTCAATTATCAACCACTCTTGGCGGAACTTTTTATGGTTATAGAGAGCCAATCATAAATCAAATAACTTCATAGTCGCTAACTCGATTATCAACCACTCTTCCGAAGCTTGTCACGATTACTGAGAGAGCCGATCATACCAAGTATTTTTCTCTCTCAATAGCCAAGGCAAGACAACTTAGTATCACTTACAACATGGTACCACCTACTTTTTATTTCTCTTGCAGCCTCAAAGCTTAAACGACAGAGAATTACCTGGTTTTAATCTTCCACAGGTTGACAGCAAAAAATTATACACTTCAAATTTTCCTTCGTATGGTTTTTATCCTTCACAGGGAATGATAAAGGGTTGAACTTTTCTTCTATTTCTCTTTCTATGCATGTACTTTCCTTTTTTAATTAAGGGTTTCTTCCTCTTTGAAGATAAAATTGAGGATCCTATGTGATCTAGGATGTAAAGATGCAGAAAATTCTGAACCGTTGCAGAATGCTATCAACAAAATTCATATTTTATTTTATGCGGTGCAACAATAATATAAATACATAAGACAAATGGTCAACCCTAAATTTATTTTTCACCGAACATGAACATTTGAGAAGGGTTACAAAATCATAAACATTAATGAATTGTCAAAAACTGATAAGAAATCCGATGCATGCTAATATTTCGAGACCAATTTTATGACGATATTATGAAATGGGAACAGTCCACAAATTGCAAGGTGGAGAGCAGCTTGGCTGTCATGCGCATTGCACGGTCTCTGTATCATACGCTGCAGTATTTTTGGCTACATCAAACATGACACCTTGCTGACGCCACCGCATTGCTGGCATCCTATGTTCCAGACTTCCCACGAGATAATGTCCATCTACGCACGGTCAGATTGGGGATGTTTGTTTTTGGGGAGAACTTAAATTCTCTGAAAATAAAAACTCACCCCACATAACTCTTCACAGAACCTTTTAGGAGTTTCTCTTGTTGGAAGAGCAATTAGACGTTCATTTGAATCGATTGAGTTGTTTCAATAATTTAGAAAGAGACGAAGTGGTCTTTTAATATCATTATTTTAGAAAATACTGCGCCGTGTTCTTTGAACGCGGACGTATCAGAGGGATGAAAATTAAAACTATGAAGTTCTAATATCAGAGGGATGAAATATTCGTTGGCGATGAGTCGCGTGGTCTGTCAAGTAGATGGTCCTTGTCGTGGGAAATGTCCAGAATCCTTGACTTTTCACCTTGGAAAGACGGGATTCATTGCCTAGCTGCCAATGTGGCAGGTGCTGTTTTTATCTTTTAGGAAGGAAGCCTACTGATAAAATAGATCTCCGTGGAAATGCGTACATTATTTTCACAGAAATTTCCGACATCTTGAGATGATTTAGTGGTTGTACTGTCAAACTAGAAGTTATCTTTGGATGGTTGAATTCCCCTCAATAATAGCCGCAGTTTTCTTGGAAGAATGCTCCATCAATTAAAATTCTCTTTCATGGAATGGACACCTTTGAAATGACACCACTTTGAGGGGATTGAATTTACGTGGCATGCTCCGAAATTTCCAGAGAATGGAAAGTGGTCAAATTCAAGGAGGCAAAATCAGCCTCGCTTCAACCGGGGGGAAGTGTCAAATGCAGCACTTGCGGCAACTTGAAATGTGTAAGCCTACATGCCCACAGCTCCCATTGGTAAAATAACATTCGATGATTTTCTGCATTTTTTCATGAAAAATCAACTTTTGAGGGGTATAAAAACATATAAATTTGTAAAATGGCTATTTTTCAAAAATGTGCTCCATATGAATATTTTATTACAATCTTTTATGAAAAGATTAATTTAAATAGAATTTTACTAATATAATTGTTTAAAAGAAAGCCTAAAGATATTATGTTTAACATCCTAATCTCATCTATTAATCAATTCAACTCACGCACTAAATCAATAGCCGTAATTTTTTTTTTATCAAAGGTTTAGCTTATAAATAAAAGATGCTGGGTTATTTGGATTTTACCTATGTAGCCTGGCTCAGTTTGAAAACAACGAAGTCCGTTTTTTTTTTGTGGGTTTTGATTTCTTTTTATTAATAAAATATTTATATATTTTATTTACCTAATTGTCCTTCCTTTTTATTGTCATTATCTATATTTTATTCACCATTTTCCCTTTTCATTTAAAAGTTTTATTTATTTTATTTTATTCAATTTATTTTTAATCTTTTCTCCTTTAGTATTTTATAATTTCTTTTTTTTTCATTTTTCTATTTGAGATTTTACCTTTTCTCTTCTTTTCATTATTGGTCCTCAAACAAACTCCTAGGGCCTAATAGGTTTGATGGAAATAGAAATTTATTTGGAAAAGTAATTCCACCACATATATTTACTTTAACAACTCCCCTTTTTCAATTATTACTAATTTTTCGTCATTAAGAGTATGTACCTTATCATTAGCATTATTTATACTATTAACATCGACTTTTCGTTTATTTTTTCTTCCCATCCCAACCAATTGCGCCCTTAATCCTTCTATTTATGTAGCGGTTTGAATTGTATTAATAACTTCGTCCGTAGAAAGTTAATGTCCGCCATATTTTTGAAGTTTTCTTCGAGAAGTATTTCAAAAGGAAGGAGCAAAAAAAGCTTCTTTGCCAGGCAGATAGCTTGCATGGTAATCCCCACCGCTGGCCCGTCTCATCACCATAAGCAACAAAAGAAGACCATCCTAACCTCATTTTCTATGCTTCTACCATTCACGTGGACGATCCACGCGCTTCCCTCCCATCCAATCGATTGGATCTCCCTACTTTAAGGGAGGAATTTCCGAAACAATCAACGGCTGAGATCTGGCTTCAAAAATTCCAACTATGTTTAAATCGATGATTAAATTCATTTTTTGAATAACTTTATGCACACAAAAAATAAGATTATTTTTATGAATTCAGAAATATAATGCATCCACCACAAACATTTCAATTTCCGAATTGAAATAATAATAATAAAAAAAAAACAACATAACCGTGACCGAAATTTACTCCAGCGAGTGAATTGGCGTCCCAAGAACTGCAAAATTAGCAGCCAGCTGAGGGTAGTTTCGTCATCTGAGCAGAACTATTTGTCAGTCAATGGAAACCGTGGTTGGCTTACGTGGCGGGCCCTCGAGGAGTAGAGGGATGTTACATTCAACTGGTTAATTTAGTACCAGCCCACGTTTACTGATTTGCCTGTCCTGACGTTTGCTACCGTGCGCGTGGGGGTTGCGAATAAAATAATCCGACGGCCCAGAAATGAATCTGTCGTTTCTGGTTTAAGGAGTTGGTTACGACGCATTATTCACGGTTTAAAACCGCTGCAGAGAGTTACGCATTTTCTGTACATTTGTAACCGCTCAAAATCGATTTTTTCTAAAATGGGTGGTAACAGCAACATACTGAGCCGTCCAAATTTCCAATTCAGAATGGAAGATTGTGACGAGTTGATGAGGACTTTGGACGGTCAGGATCTTGGGATAATGTGCGCTGCAGTGCGGAGCACAATAAATTTTCATCCAACCAAGTAACTCGTGCCGAGAAAATCCTCAACGTTCAAAACACGCCAAAATCACTTGGAAGAAGATCGTGCCTGCCCGATCATTGACTGGATGCTTTTTTATTTATTTATTTTTAATATTCTTCCATTCACGGCATTTACTGACCATTGATTCTTTTTAAAATTTTACCGCATTTATCGACCCCGGGTTCCTACGATTCACCGCAAGAAAAATCCTCGCCGTTAAACGCACGTCAAAAGTGTGCTTGTCATATCATTGACTGGACGCTGCTGATTTTTTTTTTTTTTAAATTCACAGTATTTACTGACCATTGATATCTTTGATTTA
>JAYJMB010043320.1:0-31645 GCA_036873735.1 Pouteria campechiana
TCAATTTTACATGAAAATCACACCCAAAACAACTCAATTCATACCCTTTCTCTAGGATCCAATATTAGCTACGATTTTGATCTTCAATGTAACCCTATTTGCACAAATCCCTAATTAATTTGCCCCCCCCCCTCCCCCAACATCATAAAGTTCTTGTAAATCATGATTTACCATGCTAAAATTAGATCAAAATAATCAGATTTAAACTCACCTTTCATGTTTGGAAACCAAACATATTGCAGTCCACTTGATACATCGATTGCTTGATGGAAACCTTGCTACCCACTTGGACTAGATGAAGGATAAATTATTAAATAATTATTGAATAATGGGTATAGTTTCTGATTGGTGTTGACAAGGAGGGAGGAAGAAAGTTGTTTTCATTGAAAATAAGGGAGAAGGAGGCTATTGACGTTAGAAGGAGGTAAGAAGGAGGCGTGAGTTTTATGGGAGAGCAATTAGGGTTCTCACACACTATTCACCAAATGGGTGAATTTTTCCAACAAATTCATTTTCTTATTTTCTTCCACACACTCATATGTCTACCTTATTTCATCAATCTGAGTTGTGGGATGAGTCTTACATCATGAGATAATTAATTTAAGCCCAATATGGATAGCAAAATATATCAACTGCATAACTTTAAATCTCAACCATTAAACACCTTATTCTTCACTACATAATAATTTTATATTAGATTTTAAAATTAATTTATATTATAATTTGGACAACTATAACATGTATAATATATTTATGTTCATGTATCAATAATTCACTATTCTATAGACATGATTAACATAACTTTCTATAATCAATAATAATCAAAATTGGGCAGCAACTAAATTATCAACTTCCAATTTGGATGGTGATATGCTAACTAATACACCATAATCCATGTCCCATATAAACTGAATTTTTTGTGCAATCAAATCATAAAATTCAATAGCTATATAAGCACTTTTAATCAGGGCAGCAATCTGATCATCAATTAACATTCAAGATTTTCATAAAAATTCAATTTTAACCTAATACACATGTCATTATAACAAATGTCACTTGTATCAAATATTTGGCACATATGGGGGCTGATTTATCAAAAGTGGTAAACACAAGCCTTTGTTGTGAGTTTTCTAATGAATCAAAAATCACTAAATTCTAATTTCTCATGAAAAAGTTATAGCCAAAACACTACAACCATCTGTAATCCAAGTGGCATCACTTTATGGGACCCACGAATCAAACTATAAGCATACTTAGGAAATATGTTCAATATAAAAGTTGTATTCCTTAAAATTATCTAAACAATGCAAAAAAAATACCCAATTCTAAGTTTTTATGAAGAAATTATGATCAAAATACTAAAATTGCTCCAGAAGGGTGAAATTTTTTAAAATTATATTAAATTTCCAATTATTTAAAGCCACTAATTACCAAAAAATTTATCATAATTGAAAATTAAAATTAACAAAATTTTGGGTTGTCACACTTGGTCATGTGGTTGAATAAGACATGCTTTGAGTGAATCTTCATAAATATTTTCTTGTTGATGATTGCTAAGCATATTGGCTATCTAAGCAAATTGAGCATCAAGGTTCCAAATTCATGCAGATTGGTTCTGAATTTGAGTGGCTTGGTTTTGCAAACTGACCCTTGTCTCCTCCATAAATTTTCTTGTAGTATTTGCCACATAAGTTAGAGCAATTTCTTAATCTGCCTTTTTTTTAATCAATTTCCAACTTGATATTCTTCTTTGAGATGGATGCATTGACAAAAATCACATAAATTTAAGGAATTTGAATAGCATTTACTCCCAAATTGACAGAATTTCTCTATATTGGCCATGATTTTATTTGTGTAATTGAGTGCTAATGTGTAGTGTTGGCAAGATGAAGTAGGGAAACTTCTAAATTATTTTTTCATAAGTAGTTTGAGTGATTGCACCATCCTGGATTGTATGTGTTGGAGTATGGGTTGTTCTACTACTACCTGTGGAAGTTTTTAATGTGTTCTTGTTTGGTGACCATGATGCTTAGCACTAATCCTTTGAAAAGGCACAAAATTGCAATGAATAACAAAACTTAAAGAAAAAAATTCAAAGTAAAACTTCAATTATTTATTTTGATATTGACAAAAACTATAATCCATGGTAACAACGCTAAAACTTATTATGGATTTTCCTTAATGCAACTGTACGTATCATCAATAAGTAATGAAGAGTGAGTAAGAGATTGTTCCCACAAAGACTAAGTTTACCAACTACCAAAGCACTATAACTATCAATTTTATTTGAAAGGATTAAATTTGATGAAAAGGTGGAATAAAGAAAAAGGAAATCTAAACAAATTAAATTTTAACAACAGATCAAAGGGTGAACAAACAAGAATTCAGTGATTAAGAAATCTAAAGGTTTTCAACTTTATTGGATTAATCCTATTTAGAATTGATCTAATTTAATCAATTAGTGCTTATTCCTATGTTGATAATGAATTTCTCTTTTGTAATTATTATTCTTTCTCAAGTATAACAACCTATTCAGTCCTACACCTCTGTGAAAATTCTAAACTAACCAAGATGCATTAAGATTAAGAAATTCACAATGCTACATAAGCCTCATGGATATCTCTATCATCATGATAATCTTATGGTGTTTAATCATGGTTTAATTCAATTATCACATCTCAACCTCAAATTGAATCATAATTCATGTTAAAAGGGCAGGCACACTTTCATAAGTATTAAACTCAAATCAAACACTCAATATAGATAATGAATAAACAAAGACTTGAATTAAAAAGGGTAAAACTAAACATTCATAATCCAGCTACATTCTCCCCCTACAATAGAATTTTTAGTTCATAATGTAATCAAGAAAAACACTAAACAATGTCTTAAACATAATTCCAAAAGAAAGGGAGAAGAAGAAGGACTAAAAAGTTTAGTAGAAAACTCCTCCAAGCAGCACTTTTAGCCTTCTCCCTTGTTTGCCCTAGCTTTCCTTGCCAAAAAATTTTCATCTTAACGTGTCTAAGTCCTATTTATACCTTACTTATATAAGTTTAAATAGGCTTTGCATATGGTAAATAATGTTTGCATAAATTGTAAAAAATTCAAAAAATAATCCATGGCTGGAATTTTAAGTGTTGCAGCATTGGAATCCAATGCTGTAGCATAAAACTACTGCCCATTTTGTGCATTGCATCCTTCATTTGAATGCTATGGCATAAAATTCAATGCCGCAACATAAAACCTACTACTCCCCTTTTGACTGAATGCTACAACATTGAAATCCTATGATGCAGCATTGACTTGTTGTCCACATATTCTTTCACTCCTTTAACTTCATTGCAAATCATCCTTCAATCTTTATTTCTTCTCCATGTTTTCATTAAGATTTCTGCATTCATATTCCTATAAGCAAACATAAAATAAAATACATTGAATTAACTAAATATGACTAAACATGACTCAAAATAAGTCAAAAGTTAGTTCAAAGAAGCACAATATAAGTGAATAAAATTCACTTATCTCCATGATAAACTATGAAGGAAGGAGTGGTCTATTGGATTATGAGGCACCCATTTATAGAGAACTGGTAGTCATATTTTATTTTAATTGGAGATGTAACACTTATGCTTTAGTGGTGAAGGGAATGGAAATGGTTTTGGAAACAAATATGTATCCCTTGAAGAACATCTAGGTGATATAGTAGGTGTTCCAGATGAAGAAGATGAGGATGGGTTGAGAAAAGAAGAGATTTTCAACAATTTATCCACTGGCACTATGTACACTTCAGCTCATGCATACATGAGATCCAAAGACCTTATAATAGAGCTTAGAATGCTTAGAAAGGTGT
Organism: Pouteria campechiana; assembly: GCA_036873735.1. Classification (NCBI taxonomy): domain Eukaryota; kingdom Viridiplantae; phylum Streptophyta; class Magnoliopsida; order Ericales; family Sapotaceae; genus Pouteria; species Pouteria campechiana. Next base: position 3,854 of record JAYJMB010043320.1, read on the forward strand.
TAGAAAACATGATTATGCCTAAGGTAGGTGGAATAGAGCAAGTAACAGTAAGTGAGGCAAAAACTTCATGGAAAATTTCTATTTACCAAAAGGTCAGCCTTCTAAGATTTATGTTTACTGCCTTTGGTTACATACCTCAGAGGAAAGGCCTCGTTGTGCCCTAAGGTGTGTGGTTAACGAGGATATTTGAGCATTTTCAAGTTCCTATACATAGAGAATCCTAACAACAAATGTCCACACTTAAAAAGTATTAGGTAGGACCTACTCTTTCAGAAAGAATAGGCATTCAAATTTTAGAGTTATGCAAGAAAGGAATGAGAAGAACCTAAGAGCAATAGGAAGATAATAGACATACAAAGGAAGAAGAAGGAGAAGAGGAAGCACTCTCCCAGGGTGAGGAGGAGATAGAAGGAAGAGAAGAGATAGATGATAATCACATCCCCATTGCAGAGAGATATTCGTCGCCTTCTAGGCCTCCACCTAAAGTTGTTATTCCTAGATATACATTGTTGTCTTTGAAGTGAAGGAATTAAGGAGAGAAGTGGCAGAAATAAGAAGAGTGTAAGAGAGAATAGAGAAGAAGCTAGATGCACTCATCTCACATTTTAGGATTACTTAGTCTACATCTTCAAATGATTGATGGTTCAAATTATAATTCCTCTCAAGTGCACAAATGTATAGTAGTATAGTGTGCAATGCATGGGTCAATCCCACATGGGATATTCAAACTGATTCAATTATTTTTAGTTACTATTTATCATTATATTAAAGTAATATGATTTAAGCTAAGCAAGTATAAATGATATCTTGAATAAAATCATGAAAATCAAATAGCTATGAATAATGTTGGTGAGATCAACAAAGTATAAGGGTCTAGGGATTCGATTTCACCACTCCATGATACTCTTTGCTATTGGAATGTTGGATTCAATTTATAACTTGGATTTGTTCTATCAAATGTGAGATTATTACCATTAGGTGTGCGGTTTAAATCAAGTATTTCCACTCGTTCCAATTGCCTATGGTGTGTTGTGTAATTGAGGTGAAAACCCAATAAGCTTAAGAACACATGAATCAAATAGGATGGTTTAGCATAAGGTGTGTACCATAACAACCTATCCTTTTCATTCAATAGTGCTCATGGTTTTGCATATGGTGTGTGCCTTAACCATGCTAGATAATCAATGTGATTCATAATATTGTTGATCAAGCAATATATCAAACCAAATGAAACCAAAGAACTCAATGACTGAAAACAAATGATTTGTATTAAAGAACCAACACTCCCATATAACAAAATGTATCAAAGAGGATTATATCTTCACCCTAGAAAGGTAGATTTAGTGCATAATGAAAAAGGAAATTACTCCCTTCAAACAGCTCAACATAATGCAGGCCATCTTTTTCTTCCTCATTGCTTCTTTGAAAACTCTCCTTCTTTCCTCTCCAAAATCCCCCAAACTAGTACAAAAGAACCCTCAAACTAACCCTAAATGAATAGCAAAATGATCCTCGCAAAACATCTTGTTGCCTTAAAAACCAAGGGACAAGGAGGCTAAAAAATTGCTGAAAATCTAAATGGGGCCAATGTCGTGCTGTGAAATCTTCTGCTCCTCCAAAATTTGCAGTACCAAGTGTTGAAGCCATGATGTGGAATTCTAGGCTGCGACATGGAATTTTTTTATCCACCAAATTTTTGCCTTTGTTAATCTTTTGCAAGTTGTCTTCCTTTACAACTTTGAGCATCATCTTTCTTTAGTTTTTTTCTTCTTTTCCCATCTTCAATCTACCTAGAGAAATCAATGAATTCACGTTAAATTCATCTAAACTTATTAAGGATTCACAATTAATTAAGTTTGAACATGCATGACATAAGTGAATGAAATTCACCTGTCAAATACCCCCAAACTTACTCATTTGCTCACCTTCGAGCAAAACAATGCACAAGCATTAACCATGAACACACTAACATTGATCTAAATCATTAGTCAAAACCTCAATAACCTGAACATAGTTAAGAGGAAAATATCAAGATATCATGTATGTCTCAAGTTTCAACCCTAGCCTCATCTTCTCCACCTTAGATTCCATTTGCAAGTGCAACCCTTATAGCCATTTCAATCTACATCATTTCATACTTACATTCATTTAAGCAACTAAGTAATATCTATTCAATGCAAACCCTATGAATTCAAAATTTAAAACCAAGAGACTAAATTAGATGCACATATGATGCTTTACTTTCCTCATTCATTTTTTTTATCTTCTTGTGGGCTCAATTACTATCACATTCTTCATTTTTATCTCTTCTCAATTCTTCAAAATGTGATCCCCCCAAATCTTTGGGCTATATTACCATCATACCTCCAAACTTATTTCTTTTTCAATTCATTGGATGTGATCCCCCCAATTGACAATGAGTTTTTACTAATGTTCTTCTTTTATCTCATCTAGTGATTGTCTTAACAAGAGTTACAACAAATTCTAGAATTCAAATTGAACTATGCATACCTTGTCTTCTAAAGTAATGCTAAGTATTCAAAGATTTCAAAAGAAATGTCTATGTCAATGTGATCAATGTGTATAAGAAATTTATAGCAAATTAGATAAGGACTCAAGTCAAGCATATAAGCAAGAATGATTTCTATCATTTTCAACTTAACTATTCTCAAATGTCACATATATATATCATTGGTTGTGTATGATGACCCTGATTGATGCTCAAAACACATAAAATACATATATTTTTTTATTTTTATATATATAAGCGATAAACTATATTCAAACATTAAAACAAAACCTAAATAATCAACATGAATAACATAAGTATTGCAACAAACACACTTATAGAGTAGTCAAAAAGGACACAATTAAACCAAAACAGAAAAGCACCAAAAATAGTACTTAATAAATACCCCCAAACTAGACAGAAATATTATCCTCAATGTTAAATATAAGCAATAGAGAATGAGAACTTCCTTGAGGCACTAGGTTTTAATCTTCAAACTCCTAGTCTGATGCTTCAGTAGGTGAAGAGACTGGTGGATAAGCTGGTAGGGTAAAAAAGACTAGTGAGCTTGATCCTTGACCCATAGCATTCAGGGCATTGGTGTAGTCCACAACAAATTGGAACTGTTCTCGCTGCTCCTATAACCTTTCCTTGTTGCGATGCTTAATGTAATCCCTCAATTCCGTGATCTAATCATGTAGATCAACAAGCGTGAGCTCTGAAATAAGCAATTGCAATGGTGGCATCTGCTGAGAAGAGCTTAGGGTGGAAGGTGCACTTGGTTCCTCTTGATGACCATTATGTTTCTCAAAAGATCTGAGTATCTCATGTGTGATGGAATGTAGCAGGTGTTGGAGCTCTTTAGAAACAATAGTGGGAACTCTGGCCTGGAGACATAGTCTAGAAATAAGGGAAGGGTGTTTCAAGTCTCCTATCTATTTTCCTATGAACCATAAAATAATGGAACGTTCAATTAACCGCCCCACATCAATAGACTTCCCTATTTGGATAGTATAACTTTGGAGTGCCCACTCCTTTTGTGATATTAGAGGAGTGAATGGTTGGCATCAACTTGGCAGAGATAAAGTAGTGCCACCCTTTACTTTTCCCTTTGAGCTGCCCTCTTGGAAAGTTATTAACTTTGTCATTCTGACCCTTCCATTGGGTTCCTAGTTTGGCAAGGAGAGTGATGATAGCCTCCATATCTGGCACTTGCTCAAGCCATGGCAAGTATTCATCCTCATTGATGTCTTCTAAGGTGTAGATTTGATTAATAGAAGAGTGATTATAAGGCACCATCTTACCCCCCACTAATGCCTTCAATTGCGTTAGGTCCGTTTTATGTTACTCCCGAGTTGCATAAAATTCTCAAATCATTGGAGCTAGTGTGTCACTTGGTTGTGTAACAAATCTCTCTCATCCTCTGTCATGGATCATGTCCATAATGCTACCAAAAGGGATGCTAGACAATAGAGTGGCGATAATCCTCGGCTGCTGCTTCATTGAAAAATTTAGGCTCAATATGGGCTTCAAAGGTTCTACCACACTTCCTTTGCAAAGGACAAGTAGTAGTACTCTTTTTGGGAGGCATAATGATAGAGAACAAGTTGACAATTCACAAGGACCTTGAGTCTTTCAATATAGTGTATGAAATCTACCTCAACACAACAAAATGTCACCGTAAGTAGCAATTACACAATTAGAAACCCCCAAACTAGATTGGAATATCGTGCATATGGCTAGAGTTCATGATGAATGCACTTCAGTACTACTTTGCAAGGATCCTTGTAATTTCCCTAGTTTATCACAACTTTCTTCATTAACCATTATTGTAGAATAAACTTCCAAATGCACCAAGTTTTCACCCACTGCTCACCCTTGCTATGGTTCAATCAAAACATCAAACACTTGATGTGTACAAAGAAAAACTTCCCTTTCAACACATAAATCCACTTCAACTCCACTCCAATACTTAAAACACTCTTCACACACCTCCAACGACAACAATCTTCATCAAGAAATTTGAAACAATTCCACTCAAGCACTTCATCAAACATCATGCCAACAGTATGGAACACTATCTTCCTCACACCAACCTTCACCCCAAATTATGGAAATCCTCCAACAACTTCACAAAATAAGAATAGGAGCAAAGAGATTGGAGAGACACTCGAAATCGAAAGGTGAAGGTGTGGTCCTTTGAACCCAACCACATTGTGAGAAGACAAGAGCAGGTTAGAAACAAATTGAATGAGGGGATGATGTTGGTAAGGGAGGAATCATGTTCACCTCATATCTTTGCAAGGTTTCTTGCTTCGATGGAGGAGGACGGGTTTGAGAGAAAAGGGAAGAATAATTAGGGTTTTCAAAAATCAAGCACACAATAGAAATGGCAAGGCTCATGAACCATTGGCTTCAAATCCCAAAAGGATGCCGCACCATGATTCTCACTGGATAGTTGCACTTTAAGCAAGTGAACTTCACGCAGTGGGTGGCTTGGAGTGGAGAGGGAAGGGGTGTTTTGGAATGGAGAGGAATGGTATTTAGGGATGGAAAGGGGGATGGAGGTTTTGGAATGGGAAGGGGATGTGCATGTCTTGGAGGAAAAGGGAGAAAGGGATGCGAAGGGAAAGAGGCTCAAATGAAGAAGAACAATTCGTCACAAGGTTTAAAAGGGAAAACAACTTCACGACATGGTGTGAAAAGGATGCCATGGTGTGCCGTTTGCTAGATGGACATACTTCATACTTGCACTTCACACCTTGCACATCACACCATGGCGTGAAAAGGACGATGTGACCCAAAAAAATTCTAGACATGAAAACTTCATGCAATGCACTTCCTCATCTTGCACTTCATGCCACAACCTGAAAAGGATGATGCGGCTTGTAAAATTCTGAATACCTCAAACATTTCAAACAATGCTCTTCACACTGTAGCTTGGAACTTCTAAACCAAGACCTAAATTTTTCTGTTTTCATTTGTGCATTCTGCTTCCTTCTTCCTAAAACAAACTTTAAACCTTTCATTGAATCTTTGAACCAAATGTTCCTTAAGTTCCATTTTCCCCTATTTAACTCTTCTTTTGCTCTAATGCTGCTTTCTTCCATTGCAATTTAGTTTGAGTTGCTCCTAAATTCTTCCACTCGTGAACTTAACCTATCCAAAATACAAAACAATAATTATTCATTGGAATAAAATGGGGAAAGAGGGAGTCATAGCTACTTAAGGAGGCCCCAGTGCCAGCAGCGCTGCCATGCTGGTTGCATTACATTCTTGGTTCTCCTCTGCACATGTGTGAATTGTTTATCTTGAAACGTCATGTGTTGTACTCCCTAATTTCAAATTTATGACTCAACCTATCAATTTCGAAACAACAATTTAGTATGTACAACAAATATAAAATGACAATATGATTTTTCATCCTAATAATTTAGTCAAACCATAGTAAATGAATGCGACTTATTGCAGATTAAATACTTGCAAAATCATCACTACTTCTAAACATTTGAAATAATTGTAAAACTCAAAAGCTTGGGTTGCCTCCCAAGAAGCGTTGTATTTAACATCTACGTGAGATGACTTCCCTTTTATGGATTTTCAAGATTATAGACTTCATTTAATGGTAATTGTAAGCCATTTCTGACATATTTCTTTACTCAATGCCCATTGACTTTGCAAGTGCTTCCAACTTTCAGATTCTTCAACTCAACAGCTTCATGTGGAAACACCTATGTGACTAAGAACAGCCCAACCTAACGAGATTGCAATTTTTTTGGAAACAAATGCAAATGTGAGTCATAAAGTAAAACTTCCATTCTAGGCTCAATGAACCATTTGCGAATGAATTCATCATGATATTTCTTCGTCTATTCCTTGTAAATCTTTGCATTCTCATATGCTTTGTTCAATAGCTCTTCCAGTTCATTGAGCTGCAATTTCTTCTACTCTCCTACCTTTTGCAAATCAAAATTCAGATTTTTGATTGCCCAATATGCTTTGTGCTCCAGCTCAACTGGCAAATGGCATGCTTTCTAAAAATAAGTCTATAAGGACTCATTCCGATTGGGGTTTTGAAGGCAGTTTTGTAAGCCCACAATGCATCATTTAACTTCATCGCCCAATCCTTTCTCGTAGTGTTTACTGCCCGTTCCAAAATTGCCTTAATTTGCCGATTGCTAACCTCAACTTGCCCAGACCTTTGCAGATGACAAGGAGTTGCAACTCAGTGAGCAATATTGAACTTTCTAAGCAGAGCTGCAAAAATATTATTGCAGAAGTGAGTTCCCCTATCACTAATGATGGCCCTTGAAGTGCCAAACCTGAAAAAGATCTTGTCTTTCAAAAATCTTAGCACCACATTAGCATCATTAGTCTTAGTGGCCATCACCTCAATCCACTTAGAAACATAATCCATAGTGAGCAAAATATAGGTTACCATTTGATGGGGGAAATGGTCCCATGAAATCAATCCCCCATATATCAAATAATTCAACCACTAGATTACTTGTTAGTGGCATCTCATCTCACTTTCTAATATTTTCTATTCGCTGACACCTGTCACACATCGCACAGAAGGCATGAGCATCCTTAAAGATAGTTGGTCAATAGAAACCAGATTAAAAAATCTTAAAAGCAGTTTTCTTCCCTCCAAAAATGCCCTCCACAGCTGAATGTATATCAATGTCTCAATATGCTTTGTTGCCCCTCTTTTGGCACACAACGTCTAATAATTGGTTTGGAGATAGTTTGAAGAGGAATGGATCTTCCCAAAAATAATGCCTTGCCATAGACAACAACTTCTTTCATCCCTACGAATTCAATATAGGATTAAAAACTTCTTTAACCAAGTAATTCACAATATCAGCATACCAAGGTTCACTTCCCTTTATGAAAAACAATTGTTCATCAGGAAGGATCTCATTGATGGGAATGTTCTTCTTGCCTCTCTCTTGCTCAAAATTGGTCCCTTCCACCAACCTGGATAAGTGATCTGTTATAACATTCTAACAACCTTTCTTGTCCTTGATTGTTAGGTCGAACTCTTGCAACAATAAGATCCACCTGATCAACCTGGGCTTGGCATCCTTCTTTGTAAGTAAGTATCTCAATACACCATGATCAACATAAATAATTATCTTTGAACCAATCAAGTAAGAACAAAATTTTTTCAAAGCAAACACAATTGGAAGTAATTCTTTTTCAGTGGTGGAATATTTCAATTATGCTTCATTCGTAGTTCTACTTGCATAATGAATCACAATAACACCGACAGCAAAATCCGATGCATCACACATGAGCTCAAACAGAATGGACCAGTCAGGCATTGCTAAAATTGGAGCTGATGTTAATTTTTCTTTCAAGGTATTGAAGGGAACAAGGCATTCCTCATCAAAATAAAAAGTTACATCCCTATCCAACAGGTTACAGAGCGGTCTATAAATTTTTGAGAAATCCTTTATAAATCATCTATAAAAGCTTGCATGCCCAAGAAAGCTTCAACTCCCTTAACTAAATTTGGGGGAGGTATCTTGGCAATTAATTCAATTCTTGCCTTGTTCACTTCAATGCCTTTACTAGAAACAATGTGGCCCAGCACAACTCCCTGTTTGACTAAGAAATGATGCTTCTCCCAACTCAATGTCAAATTCATATCAATGAATATTTTAAGTACCAATCTCAAGTTATTAATGCAGTCATCAAGTGAATCTCCAAAAATAAAAAATCATTCATGAATACCTCAGTAAACATTTCAATCATGTCAGAAAGGATGGATATTATATACCTTTGAAAGGTTGCAAGGGCATTGCACAAACTGAAAGGCATCCTCCAATAGGCAAATGTTCCAAATAGGCAAATGAAAGTAGTCTTTCCCTAGTCTTTTGGGGTAATGGGAACCTGATTGTAACATGAAAAGCCATCTAGAAAATAATAGTAAGCATGACCTGCCAATCCTTCAAGAATTTGATCAAAGAAAGGGAGAGAAAAATGGTCCTTTCTTATGACTGCATTGAGCTTCCTGTAATCAATGCACATTCGTCACCCTGTAGTCATTGTCATAGGGACCAATTCATCATTATCATTTTTAACAACAGAGAGACCAGATTTCTTTGGCACAACATGTATTGGACTTACCCATTTGCTATTAGAGATTGGGTAGATAATACCTGCATCAAATAGATTGATAACCTCAGCTCTAATAGCCTCCTTCATGTGTGGTTTCAATCTCCTCTATGCATCTCTGAAAGGCTTTGCATCCACTTCTAGAAGTATTTTATGCATGCATACAGTGGGGTTAATTCTCTTAATATCTACTAAGGTCCAACCTATAGACCCCTTATACTTTCTCAACACAGTCAACAACTTACATTCCTCATCCATAGATAAGTCATAAGCAATTATAACTGAAAAGTATAATTTTTACCAAGAAATACATATTTCAAACTCTTGGGCAATTGCTTCAAATACAATGGTGATGGTGTGGCCATTGCATGTTCCACTTCTGGTCAGGCTTGTTTAAGCTCTTCTTGGGAGATGTTCTCAACTTCCACTTGCTCTGTATTATCAAGTATTTCCTTCAACTGCATTGATTCTTCATCTTCCACCAATCCATCCATAGTGAGCACCAATTCCAATTTATCATTTGCTTCCTGTTGCATGAAAGTAGATATAACAAGTTAGTACAAATCATCAACTTGAAAACAGCCACTAAGATTAGAAGGCAATGAAAGGGGACTATAAAAAACAAATTCCACTATTTCATCTAAGATAGTCATTTTCAACTTCCCAATTTATACATGAATGATTATTTTAGTTGTATCCATGAATGGGCATCCTAGAAGAATAGAAACTTTTGTCTCTAGAATCATTTGCCTTTCCATGTCAAGCACCACAAAATCAGCTAGGATAATCAATTTATCTATCTACACAAGAATATCCTTTATAATGCCTCTAGGATATTTTACTCATTTGTCTATAAGCTGAAGAGACATTTTAGTGGGTTTCAATTCTCCCAAACCAAGTTGTACATAAGTAGAATAAGGCATCAAATTTATGCTTGCTCCAAGATCTAGCATTGCTTTTACCTTATTTGTTCCTCCTACGGTAATTGAGATATTGAAACTACCTGGATGCTTTAGTTTTGGGGGCAGATTTGTTTGCAACAATATGCTAACTTCTTCTAAAACAATTATCTTCTCATGAGGCTCATACTTATGCTTCCTTGCAATTAGTTCCTTCAAGAATTTAGCGTAAGTAGGCATATTTTTTATCATATCAAGCAAAGGCAAGTTTATATTTACTTTAGAAAGAATATCGTAAAGGTCAAAAAATTACTTATTGAATTTGCTCTACTTCAACCTTCCTAGAAAAGGAACTAGAGGATTATAAGATGGGGGTGCTTTGTAGTTGACTAGGGGTCAATTATTGGAAACACTGCCTTCCTTGAATGCACATCCTCTTTTGCCTTTATCTTTCCCTTGTCAGTTCCTATAGAAACAATTGAATTGTCATTTTCGTTACGAAATTTATTATCATTCTCAGTGTAGTGATCACTTTTGCTTGCTCAGGCTAGCTAGGCAACTTTCCTGGTGTGTGGCGTTGCATAGCTTCTACAATTTGTCCCAACTGAGTCTCCATCTTCTTCATGGATGTCTTAATGTTATGAAATCTTGAGTCAATATTTTGGAAATTAGTTGCATTGTTCTAGAATGAGTCTATGTTGCTTGAATGAAACTTTGCATAGTTTCTCCAAAACTAGGCTTCTTTGGTTATGGTGATTGAAAAGAAGTTCCAGCTTGGTTCTAATTGCGGTCATTATTCTAAGAAAAGTTAGGATGATTTCTCCAACTTGTAAGAATTTGAGTATGGATCATTTCGTGGTCGCTAGTTGTAGAAATTCATTACATTTGCTTGCTCTGCATCACCTACAAAATGATCATTTGAAGGACAAATGTTAGATGAGTGAACTAAAATTCCACAAAAGGAACAAACCTCTGTTGGGAAAGGTTGTGGTTGTTTCATGTTCATTATGATTGAGCACATCGCCTTCATTTGCTTCAGACATCTGCATAGATAGATCTATGTTAGAGTTCACTTCATAAATTCTTCTATATCTACCTCTTACACTCTTTTGCTGAGAATTTGCTTCAAGCATTTCATACAACTCATATGTCTCTTCCAGAGTCTTTTCTCCCATTGCTCCACCTACAACATTATCAACCACGGCTTGGCATGGTTGTGTCCATCCATCATAGAAAAAAATTGGTTAAGCAATTCAAGTGGATACTTATGGAGAGGGCATTGAATCAATAATGCTTTAAATCACTCCCATGCTTCATTGAATGCTTCACCACCTATTTGACAGAAAGTAGCAATTTTACTTCTTAATTTAGTAGTTTTCGCATGAGAATAAAATTTTCTAATGAATTTGTTGTACTTTCTTCTCATCTTGTTAATGAACTAGGAGTTAACGTCATGAACCATGTTTTTGCTGCATCCTTCAAACTGTTTAGGAAACATCTCATGCATAATTGATGCTCAATTATATCTTACAATGGAAAAGTTTGTATTGTTACATAGAAATCACGCATCAATGTCAATAGATCCTCTATAGCTATTCCATGAAAAGATAGAAGCATGTTTAAATGAATTTATTTTAGTTCATAATTTCTAGTATTATCATTCAACACAATGCATGAAGGTGAAATTCCTATAGTTGGACATGCAAACTCTTTCATAAGTTATTGAGCCACTTGATTTTCCATGTTGTCAGCCATGTGAATTACTTCATCTTCACTTAAACTCTCTGCCTCAATTTCTACCTTGTCACTATAATCATGCAATGGAAACAAAACTAGATTCAATGATCTCCTTCCTTGCATTCACAGTTCTGCAAAACAAAGAAAGTAAGAATCAAAAACCTTATATATAATTAGATACAAAAATACAAAAAATAATTGTAACTAACTTAATTGAATCAATTTGGAACCATTCCCTAGCAATCACACCAAAAACTTGATGGTTCAAATTATAATTCCACTTAAGTGCACAAATGTATAGTAGTATAGTGTGCAATGCAAGGTTTGATCCCATAGGGATTACTCAAACCAATTCAATTAGCTTTAGTTACTGACTTATCACTATCTTAAAGGAATGTGATTTAAGCTAAGCAAGTATAAATGATAACTTGAATAAAATTACAGAAATCAAATAGCTATGGGTAATGTAGGTGAGATCATTAAAGTACAAGGATGTAGGGATCCGATTTCCCCACTCCATGATACTCTTTGCTATTGGGACATTGTATTCAATGCATAACTTAGATTCATTCTATCTAGTGTGAGATTATTACCATTAGGTATGCGGGTTTAAATCAAGTATTTTTACTTGTTCCAATTACCGATGGTGTGTAGTGTAATTCAGGTGAAAACCCATTAAGCTTATGTACACATGAATCAAATAGGATAGTTTAGCATAAGGTGCATACCATAACTACCTATCCTTTTCATTCATTGGTGTTCATGGTCTTGCATATGGTGTATGCCTTAACCATGCTAGATAATCAACATGATTCATAATATTGGTTATCAAACAATATATCAAACCAAATGAAAGCAAGTAACTCAATGAATGAAAATAAATGATTTGCATTAAAGAATGAACATTCCCATATAAAAAAATGTATCAAAGAGGATTACATCTTCACCCTAGAAAGGTAGATTTAGTGCATAATGAAAAAGGAAATTACTCCCTTCAAACAGCTCAACATAATGGAGGCCATCTTCTTCTTCCTCCTTGCTTCTTTGAAACCTCTCCTTCTATCCTCTCCAAAATCCCCCAAAGCTGCTACATAAGAACCCTCAAACTAACCCTAAATGAATAGCAAAAATATTCCCCCTAAAACCTTTCTCATTGCCTTAAAAACCAAGGGACAAGGAGGCTAAAAAATTGCTGAAAATCCAGATGGGGCCAATGTCGCACTGTGAAATATTTTGCCCCTCCAAAATTTGCATTACCAAGTGTTGAAGCCATGACATGGAATTCCATGCCGCTACATGGATTTTTCTATCCACCAAATTGTTGCCTTTGTTGATCTTTTGCAAGTTGTCTTCCTTTCCAACTTTGAGCATCATCTTTCTTTAGTTTTTCTCTTCTTTTCCCATCTTCAATCCACCTGGAGAAATCAATAAATTCATGTTAAATTCATCTAAATTTATCAAGGATTCACAATTAATTAAGTTTGAACATGCGTGATATAAGTGAATGAAATTCACCTATCAATGATCCTACTCCACCCACTGTTCTAGCCCACACCACTCAGGATCCAAAGCCAACATTTACAATGAAAGAGCTCACATCTATCCAAGCTATCACTTAGGGGGAGTCTCCCATTCGCTCATCTACCTAGGATCCTTACACCTCTCCTTAGGAGATTATAGCTTTTTTGTTTGTAATCTATATATTTTGGGGGGAGAAAATGTAAAAGAAAAAGGATACGTTTTGTAAGAATTGCATGAGAAATCAATGTAGTGAGGTTTCATATGTAATCACTCTATGAATTTTGATGTACATTCATAACACTTGTTATGAATCATGATTTGATATTTTTAATGACGAAATGGAAATTATAATTTTGATATGTATCTTTATTTGATTTTGATGAGCTTTACTTATTCTGATTTGATTTTGATTTGAAATTTAATGTACATGTTTTGATTGTATGTTTGATTGGAATTAATTTTTGAATGGCAGATTTATGATCTATTTGTGAATTATATGCTTTTTATAAATCAATAAAAGGGGAGATAATAGTATTTCGCATTTCAAAAACTTTCCTTGGTTAATTTCTTTTCCTTATAAGAAATGAGCTTTTAACGAGAATTATTTAATGTTTGAATGTTGACCATGACATGCATGCATTCTATCTAAATTGCAAATTTTCTTCATGTTCATAGTGGTGCTTTAATGTTCTATCTTTTAGATATATAGGGGGGAAAATGACCCCTTCGTATGCCTAGGACCCCTATAAAACCCCCTTTTGCATCTGTGATACCTTTTTGATTCTTACAAAAAGGGCTGGAAAGATTGGAAGACTTGTGAAAATGAAGGAAAAAAAGGCAAATTGGAAGACTAATTATGAAGAAGATTGGAAGACCTGTTTGAGAATGATTTAAGGGGAAGAATGACTTTCACCTCTTGTGATTTGCAACTTTCATCAAAAAGAGGGAAAAAGTGTTTATTTATACAAAAAGGGGAGAAAAAATTGAAGTTGGTCATGTTGTTCATGAATTTTAAAGAAGAAGAATATATGTCATGACCTATTTTCATGTCAAAGTATCAAGCTCAAATACTTATATATTTCAATTAGATAGGGGGAGTTGCTAGTGGATCATTAGCAAATCTTTTAAATGCCACAAGTCTTCAAGCTTTGTCATCATAAAGAGGGAGATATTGTTACGATTATATGCATGATTTTGATGACAACAAAACTTGTCTTAGACTTGATTCATGCTAATGATGCTTTTAGTCTAGGTAGCTTGAAATATAGATAGATATGTTTGCTATGTATGTACTTTATTGGGATAGCATTTATGTAAGCATACACATATCTTGATATAAGATTAATTATTTTAAAGGAGAAATCATTTTGATCCATGTTGGATTTAACTGTGTTTATCTTATTATGTTGTGTTGGATCATATGCAACTATGATTCATAGAGATATCTTTTTATATGCATGAAGAATGTGGTAATGATCAATAATGCATTTAATCCTACTTATCATATTACAAATATCTTGGATCATATTCAATTGTTCTTGAATGTGTTTTATCTTAGAAATATAAAAAGATGGTTTAAAGTATATAGCCGTGCTTCTCAAGTTATGAAAATTTCATTTAGATAATCATCTTTGAATTTACAATGAAAAATATCAATTTAACAAAGTGGAAAAAGTGTCTATAAAGTTTTTTAATAGAAGAGAGTTGTCTACAGAGGTCCATAGCCATAACAGTCAAAAATTGATTTGACATTTTAGAATGGCTAAATTTCAAATGGTCCTCTTCCAAATGCTCAAAAGCTCCAACAGAACTTATAAATATAAGTTCTATTAAAGAAGATGAGGGTTTACCATAATTGAATCAATAACAAGTCTCCAAGTGCAAGGTGCTCCAACATTCAATGAGTTCAAAGCTACATCAATTTCATAACAAGAGGAGTTTGAAGCACTACAAAGTTATTGTTTATTCTTTACATTTATGCTTAATCTGTGCATTACATTTGTATACCTTTATTTGGGTTTTTTACTATAAGGAAGGGGATCCTTACAGTAGTGATATGTTGTAAGAGTTTGTTGGTAAGGTTGAAGAAACCAACATTATAAGGGTTCCTAGTAAGCTTGGAGAAACCAAGTACTGTACGAGTTCTTGGTGAACTCTAAAAACCAAGAGAAGTGTAATTCCACACATGGATAATAGAGGCAAGGTTTAGGATACCTTCAAGAATGAAGTAGGTGCTAAAGGGGTCCAAACTTCTATAATCTTTATATGTTTTCTAGTCTCATGTACTTGTATACTTCCACTATTATTCTTTTTTTGTACTTGAACATCCATTTGATTCCTAAGCTTTCTTGATTTCATGCTTTACCATACCTCCTATTTTTGGACCAACAATTAGCATCAAACTTAGACTCAAGAAATGGTATCAAAGTGAGGCACTGAAATACGATTTAACAATCTTAAAATCTCTACCTTAGTGTGATCCTATATGACAAATGATTTTGGAGGAATCATAGAGGTCAATTCACCATTAGACCTCCATATTTTGATGGGGAGCATTATAACTATTGAAAAATGAGAATGAAAAACTTTTTAATTGCTAATGGTCATAAGTTATGGAAGTTTGTAGAAGATGGAATGATGCTTTCTGACTCAAAGGAGAGTAAATGGACTAATGAGGACATTAGAGAAGTAAATTAAATATCAAAGCTAAAAATGCTCTATATTGTGCTCTCTCCTTATGAATGTGAAACTACTAAAGAAGTCTTGACCTATCTACAAGCAATTTTTGAGGGGACAAGCAAAGTGAAGGAAACCAAAATCAATTTGCTTGTCCATGAATATGAAATGTTTTGCATGTATGAGGGTGAGTCTATTTCTGAAATATTTTCTAAATTTTCAAAAATCAGTAATAGCTTGAAAAGTTTAGGCAAAGATATTTCTCGTTCTAAACAGGTTAAGAACATATTAAGGTCTCTTCCCAAGGATTAGACACCAAAATTCATAGCAATTGAAGAGGCTAAAAACTTGAATAAGATGTTGCAAAACTAATGGGGTCATTGATGGCCAACAAAATATAAAAGAATGAGAAGAAAGGAAAGAAGATGAAGTTATTCAATGGATTTGAAAGTGCAGATTCGTCATCTAGTATGGGTGGGAGATATAGAATTTATGAAATCTATCACTAGGAAAATTAAAGAAGAATAAGAAAAGTGTAAATTCAAAAGAACATTGTAAATATAATTATGAAATAGAAGAAGATAATGAAAAAGAAAAAGAAGAAGAAGAAGAAATGTATTATTGTGTAACTCCCATCCAATTAGATTCATAAAAACAAGCTCCCCACTCTAAAAAACAAGAAACATCATTTAGTTTGAGTGAGCCAAAGGCTAGGTAAGTAAATGTACTATATTTCTAATCTTAAACTTTATACTGAGCCTAACCCTCTTTTATTAGCTTGATTTTAATGATGAATGTGATTAAGTAGCTAAGTTTGGATGATGAGCAAATATGTGAGTGAAAAGTCAAGGCACTAACAAATTACATTCCCAAATATTGCAGAAATAAGTGAATAAAACAGATTAACTACATTAGGGAAGTAACTTCAGAGTGATAGACAATGTGTACAATATCATAACAAGTTGAAATCCATTACACTTAAGTCTTCAGAGAAAGAAAAACTATTAAATGCTCTAAGGAGGATAATTCTGAACTAAGAAAGAAATTTTCAGATGCATTAGAATACTTCTGATATAAAAAAACTAGTTTAGAATATGAAGAAGCTATCAGAAGATCTGAAAGTTAGGTTTGAAAGCACAAAAGGTTAAGTCTGAAAGCTTTAGAGTAAGTTCATAGGACTCTTTAGATGGTGGACATGAGCTTTAGAGGTGAACGTCAAGTCTAAGGATCTCAAAGGTTATGTTCAAAAGATGTTGAAGCCATTAAAAGGTTTTAAAGCTATGCCTAAAAGCTTCAAAACAAGTTCAGAGAAAGATCTCCACACTTTGGAGGCCAAAAGGAACAATTAGAAGTTGATTAAGAAGCAAGGAAGTCTTTCAGAGGATGCTTTAGATGATAAACACAAGCTTTAGAAGGAAAAATATAACCATTGGAAATGTTAGTCATCAGAAGGAACTTTAGAGCTTGAAAGAGTAACCACAGTTTGTCTAAAGTGCATTGCTGGAACGAAGTTCAAACCATGCCAAAGCTTAGAAGGTCTGAAAGAGAGCTCCAGAAGCTCTGAAATTTAATGTGGCAATGATAACTGATAAGGCACTCAACCTTCAAAAAATTTGAAGTTTAACTTCAAAGGGTCTGAAGCATGCTTATAAAGCAAATTGTGTTGAGTGTAGAGAATGCAATCTAAAATGGTCAAAAAATTTCCAAAAGTAATCATTAACGGCTAACTGATCTTCCAAGAGTATAAAAAGTAGATTCAAATCATTAGAAGAGTTAGTTGCGTGAATTAAAAACAAGCATTAACAAGACTTTAAGGAGTTTGAAATTATTGTTTTAATTGTTAATTCATTTATTATTTAATCATTTACTCATGTACAAAATCTGCCTAAGAGGCAATTTCTTTGTATAGTTTATTACTATTTTATATTTTTGCAAGCAAGGGACTTGTAGTGTGATAGTGTTTAATACAACAAGTAAGAAGGACTTGTTGGGTTTGTAAGAGTTAGTTGGTGAGATAAAAAAACCAACGTGTATTTGATCAGTGTATTGATAATGTTTGTGGAACAGGAGTGCAGTAGAAAAGATAGACTTAGAGAAGTAGAGTAGGAACCTAAGTTTGGCTGACCCCCTCTTAAGCTATTGCAAGTAAGGGACCAACACTTTATTTTGTTTTAGCTGTCATTCCTTTATCTCTCATAAGAGAACCATCTTGTATATGGGTATGTAAGAAAAGCTCTAAAGTTAAACATCTAATGCTTAGATCATAATGAAATACATATGAGCTAGATGACTTTAGTTTGAATATGAGAAATAAAGTTTTTAAAATATATATTTTAGGGGGAGCAAAAGTTCAAAACCTCATTTTAGAAATAAAAATCTTAAATCACTTACCCCCTAGGCCTTTTTGATTATGAAAAAAATAGGAAGAATGTTATGACTTACTTCCAATTTGAGAAAAAAATAATATAAAGAGAGAAAGAACTAAACTTTTTAAATTTTTTATGGAAAATGTGGACTATCTTATCATATGGGGAAAAATGAAACAAACTCCCAAGCCTCATTGAGTAAGATAAATAAGGGGAGTTTACTAGGCTCATTGAATAATATAAGCAAGGGGAGTTTTACTTAGTTCATTAGCACACCTTTTTATTGTCATAAGTCATCAAGTTTTTCTATCATCAAAAAGGGACAGAAGTTGAATCTAGGTTTGTAGTTTTGATTATAAAAAAAACTTGTAAATGACTTAAACTTAAGCTAAAAAAGTTTTGCTAAGATTTTGAGTGATAAAGAAAACTTACAAGGAGATGAGTTAGGCTACATAGTTCTATTGAGGCCACTAGAATCAGAAGAGAGCTACATAGGCGAGCCCAAAGCTACAGAGGTTTGTAGCACTCACTGTCAATTGGGTGCTCTAAGTCACAATGTCCAGAGGTCTATAGAGACTCTACAGAGGTTTGTAAAGCTCTCTATAAAAACTATATTCTATAGAGGCATGGATAGAGAGACCATAGAATTCTTCAGGGGCCACGGTCATCTACAGAGTTCTTTAACAAAGGAGAGATTATGTCTATAGAAGTCTATAGTCGTAAGGATCAAAAATTGATGTAATTTTTCACAACGTATAGATTTCAAATGGTCCTCTTCCAAATGCTTGAAAGCCCCTTTGGAATTTTTAAATAAAAGTTCTATTAAATAAGAAGAAGTTTGAGGGTTCTAAGTGCTACAAACAAATCAATCACAAGAAACCCGATCAAGTCTCTAAGTGTATTCATTACAAGGCGCTCCAACTTTCAACGAGTTCAAAGTTATATCAAATCTATACAAGAGGAGTTTGAAATATTATAAAGTTATTGTTTATTCTTTACATTTGAGCTTAATCTGTGTACATCTCCACCTAGTTAGAGGCATTGCCTTTATACATTATTATTTGGGCATTCTACTACAAGGGAGGGGATCCTTGTAGTAGTGGTATGTTGTAAGAGTTTGTTGGTAAGCTTGAAGAAACCAACAATGTAAGAGTTCCTAATAAGCTTGGAGAAACCAAGTAGTGTATGAGTTCTTAGTAATCTCTGAAAACTATGCGAGGTGTAATTCCACATGTGGATACTAGACCTAAAGTTTATGGATACATTGGAGAGTGGACTAAGTGCAAAGGGAGACTAAACCTTTATAATCCTTGTATATTTTTGTCTTGTATACTTGTATACTTCCACTACTATTTTTTTTTTAATTGAACCTCCATTTGATTTCCAAAGTTGTTTGGTTTCATGCTTTGTTATACTTCCTATTTGAGACAAATGATTAACATCAAACTCAAACTTGACAAAGCTAAATTAACATGCTGATGCAAATGATTTTATTATTTTAAATTATAATAGAATTGATGAGAGATAAAGAAAATTTGAAAGCTTCAAAAAAGAAAGAAATTGAAGATATAAAATATAAGGTCTCTATCAATGAAGCAATGAAGATATACAACCATAACTTTCACTATGTGAATTCAAAGAAAAACAAGATAAAAGATTATTTACCAAACCTTGTCAATGGCATGAATGCTAATAAAGACTTAGTTGGCATATCAATAATTACTTAGAGGATTTGTAATTTGTTAAAAAATTTATAGGTTAAGTATTAACTAATGCAAGAAAGATAATAAGAGAATTATAAGATGAAGAAAAGAATTTTGACTTCGAAGAATCAATAGTGAAGATAAAGCTCACTGAATGAAAATTGAAGCAATCGACATGACTCAAGTACAATTAGTGTTTCAAATGTATAAGGACGTAGTAGCAGATTCATTGTCAAGATCATTAATTGTTAAAGATTTTATAAAGGTTTAATTTTAATTGATCTATCAATTTAAAGGGGTGTGTTGGAAATAAACATGAACAATCCTCATCATTCATTCAGATATGCTTTTATGTAAGTGTTATATTTGAAATAGAAGTTTTCTTTAATAAGTAATCTATGCTTATAGGTATTAGCTTATGCAACATGCATTGCGTTAGGTTTTTATTGTCAATTTGTAATGCCCCACCCTTAGGACACTACTAAATTAGAATTTAGAGGAGAACCTCCTGCAAAGTCTCCTCTAAACTTTCAGTTCCATACCTATTCAACCATTCCCACATAATCTCATACATTCATAAACACCATTATACATAGTAATACACAACCACACATTTTTTGGAATCACAAGTCACATTGTGATGACAAATGATTATGTTAATATACACATACATTTCCCTATCACAAAATGTCAGTGTAATTACTTCAGAAATGCCTTATATACATAAAGTTTGAATCTTTTAAATTTACAACTTATACACATTACATCAAATACTCAAAATGGTACTCTAATATCCAAAATCACCAAACCGATGTGAGGGTCATGATCTATCCCTAGTCATGAGCTCCAATCCCATGTTGGGCTCCATCTAACTTGTAACTAAAAACCATGAATAAAATGGTGTGAATTTGAGCAAACTTAGTAAATAGGTTATAAGATCAAGTTTTAGTAAGTTTTAATACCTAGATTCACATATGTCTTGGATCCTCTTTTGATATAAATTTAGTGGTTTATAAGTATATTCCAGTAAATCTACACTTAATTTGGTTATTACTTGATAAGTGAATTCTGTGTTAATTTATTATGTTTATTTATAGATAATTAAGTTCAATAAATGGAAGACATAGAGGTGGAGAAAGGAGCAAAGAAATGGAGTTTGGATGATGAACAAGTGACTGAAAAATAAAGATTACAACTTGAAAAAGTTGAAAGTGAAAAAGCACCACTTTGACACCATTTCTAGTACAAAATGAAACGAATTTGGCTCAAGTGTTCAACACATAAATTTTATCCGTTGAAGTTATCTATCCAAAAAATCAATAATCAAAGGATTTGGATTTGAAACATGGAAGTTATTTCAAAAACACTACAACTATCTTTGACTTCAATTCTACTAACAAGAATTTTGAATGTGCAGAAAATAACATCAATTGTGGTCCAATTTTGGAATATTTTTAGGATTATTTGAAAACTATTTTCAACATAGTAGTTGTAGATATCAAAGTTATATTTCTAATGCATCAAAAATCATGAGATTCTTAGATCATATGAGGAAGTTATTATCAAAAAATCAAAATATCTTTGGTGGACAGCAGTTCCCAAGCCGTGGCATCAAAGTTGTGCAAGCATTTTGGCAAGCAGCAATTCCCAAGCCATGGCTTGAAGAACTTTAAGGGCAAAAACAAGTGCAAGTAGTAATTTCCAAGTTAGGACGCTAGCACCATCTAGGTTTTCTGCACATTTTCTATTGGCTTTGTTGCCTAGTTTTTAAGGCAATGAGAGAGGATTTTGGGAGAATCTTTACACATTCATTTTAGGGTTCTTTTCTGAGGGTTCTGAGGGGCGGAGCTTTGAAGTTTCTTGTGGAGAAGAAGGGAGATTTCAAGTAAGCAAGAGGAAGAAGAGAGGATGTTTCACATTATGATGATCCTATCTAAGAGAGTTATTTGGATTTATATTATGAACTAGATCCCTCTTTCTAGGGTGAAGATGTAACCCTATTTGATAACCTTTGTTATGTGGATTGTTGGTTATAAATGACTATATGTTCTTGTTTCATTCATTATGTTATTTGAAATGATTTGATTTATTTTATTGCTTTATCACCAATATTATGAGTTAGATTGATTATCTAAGCATGGTTAAGGTAGACACCATATACTAAATAATCTTATTTTAGTTCATTATATTCTTAAGCTTAATGGGTTTTCACCTCAATTGTGCTATACACCATAGGTAATAGGAACTGTAGGTTCCCATAAGATGGCCTAACCCAAGAGGGGAGGGATGAATTGGATAAATAGAAATTCATTGCTTAACCCCTATTGGATCATTTCCCTCTTTTTGTGCTTGTGTGTGGTGTGGTATAAAATAAATAATAGAAATAATAAAATACATGAAGAATGAAATAGATTAGTAAACACATGCATATAGACAAGATGATTTTTATAGTCATTCAGGACCCCGTCCTTACATCTACTCTTCCAAGAGCACATACTCATTGTGCCTTGGGTTCCATTATATCCCATGTAATGGAAATACAATAGTGCTCCCAATACTCTTCTGGTTTTCACAAGCTCACCAGCAAACTTATTAGTTTTCCAAAGATCACCAACAATTCATACAATGTAGTTTTCATGAGCTCACCACTAACTCATTGGTTTCGAAGATCATCAGCAAACTTGTTGATTTTTTAGAGCTCACCAACCATTCTCTAGTTTCAAGTTTACCAAAAAACTTATACACTTTTACATAGTGTTTCTCTCTCAAGCACAGGGAAAGATTTGATATATGTTTTAGCTCTATGTAATGCAAAAGATCTCCTATAATGTAAAGACAATAGCCATAAGGATATAAAGGTTTAAGCTCAATGAAAGATAACTGAAGGTTTAAACTCTTGTCCATGGGTGAAAGGATTTGCATAAGATTTCTAAAAAGTGTTTCTTCACCACCTTTGAATCATCGCACATTTTCTCCTTAAATAGATTCTTCATACTTTTGACTGTTAGAGAAGATGGGATCCATTGAATGCAAAAACAAGAGCAGCATTAAATGAATAATACCATTTGAATTTTTTGTCATTGAATCTGGGGCCTTTTGCTTTGCCTTGAGCTGTTACATCGCCGTTCAGAGAGGAGGATGAGCTGTGTTCCATTATGTGGATCTATTTAGAGCTAATTTGTCGGTTACTTATAAGAGACAAACTAAAACTTGATTAGACAAAGTTCTTAGACAAACTATGGCTGAATCTCTATGGCATATTATGATGAGTACAAGCTACTTGTATCAGACATTGCTGGATGCACTCTTCGGTTAAGCTTTCATTCGAAGCAGATTCTATTAAATAAATTCGACAAATTGAGCTTAACTGAAGGTGAAAAGAAATTCAAAGGAAAGCAGTTTTCACTTTGACAAAGATTGTAACTCTTAGAGGCTGCGTCCCTTCAGGCTTAATAAGCATCTTTCCAAAATAAAGAAAGAGTTGGTCATGTAGAAAAGTCTTTATCCGGTATTTGCCTATACAGAAAAAGCATCTTCTTCAAGGACGGCGCTGCAAGCTTTCCAGCCACAACAAGTTTATCAAGAAGATAGTTTTTCAATGGGAGAAAACTCAGAACGGTCTTCAACATTCAAAGAAAGTCAACTACCTTCAATGGACATCAATTTCTAAAGCAATATGGTAGTGTAATGTTGACGAAGAAGATTGAGGAAGATGAAAGAAAAATGAGAATAAAGCTTAAGTGATTAAACTCTCTCAACTTGATAATGCTTCCTCCTGAATAATCAATCTCCATTGCGCTGATAGATGAAGAGCCATAAAGATCTATCTTAATCATAGTTTTGGAGTGTTGATATCTGTTGAACTAAATAGTGCATATGGTAAACAGCCAAGTTTCGATGATGAGCAACAACACATGAGTGAACAAATGTGGTACTAATAATTGTGTTCCCAAGCATTGCAAAAACAAGTCTAAACATATAGGAAAGCAATTTGATTACAGTGGATATAATAGCAAATGCATCAGCAAGCATAATCTACTAACCTAAAGCAAACAAGAACAACAAAAAAGAATAATATTGAAATTTTGAAAAGAAGCCATTAAGAAAATCTGTAGTCATGGATCTCAAGCCTCGATGAGTAATCAAGTCAATTATCTATAGATAAAGTTAGTGTCGATAGCATTTGCCTTAGGAAGATTCAGACAAATTGTTCCATGGATAAGTCAAAAAAATTCCTAATAATCAACACTTGTCCATAACACGAAGATGAATTTTAGTTTTCAGAAGCAGAGACAAAATGGAGCAGAAAATAGACAAATAAAGAATCCAAAATGAAGATAAAATTACTCAAGCATTTGTTTATTATCTGAAAATTGAAGAGGCCAAGGAATCTGTTTGCAATCTCTGTAGAAAATATAGAAGACAAAGAAGAAGTGACACACAAAAAATAAAGAAGAAAAACTTTATCTGTCGCCTTCATCCACAAAGAGTTGTCTGTCACTAATAATAGACAAAGCCATCAGACAACATTTAAAGAAGCAAATCAACTATGCCTCAATGAGTCGTCTGTTACTTAACAGACA
Source organism: Pouteria campechiana (assembly GCA_036873735.1). Classification (NCBI taxonomy): domain Eukaryota; kingdom Viridiplantae; phylum Streptophyta; class Magnoliopsida; order Ericales; family Sapotaceae; genus Pouteria; species Pouteria campechiana. Next base: position 27,971 of record JAYJMB010043320.1, read on the forward strand.
ACCATTATATGAGCGACTAGAAAGAAAATTCGTCTGCACACCACGACTTCGTCTATCACTAGATAAGCCATCAGACGAACCATTTGGAAGACTTTGTCTATGAGCTACAACTTCATCTGCTAATCTCAATAGACAAACAAATGGACAAAGTATGTTTTATCTATTAGGAAAGAAGCCCTACCTGTCAAGAAGAATCATCGGCTAATTACAACAGACGAAGGCACTTTGGCTGATAAGAAGAAGAAGGCTTCATCTGGTGAAGGAAAGTTGGTCTATTGTGTAGAAGCTCTATCTATGCCACAAAGATTGTCTACTATTTATAATAGACAAAGCCATCTCGCCTAACGAAGGAAACTTCGTCTGTCAAAAGGACATATTCTGATGAACTATGAATAAGAGAAACTTCATCTATGCTTATACGATTTAGCTATTGCTTATAATAGACAAACCAGAAGATAAAGTAAACTACTACAATGGTTTCTGACAATGACAAAGTGATCTATAATATGGATCTACTCAGAGTTGTTTTGTCTATTACTTACAAAGGACAAATTTAAGTGACAAAGTTCTTAGATAAATTATTACATATCATGAAGAGTAGAAGCCATCTATGTCAGACATCACTGACTATACTCTTCGGTTAAAATCTCATTTAAAGCAAATTTTATAAAGTAGACCGGACAATTCGAGATTAGCTGAAGATGGAAAGAAATTCAAAGAAATGGAGTCTATATTCTAAAGATTGTAACTTACAGAGGCTGTGTTCCTTCAAGATTAATGAGTGTCTTTCCATAATAATAAATGAGTCGGTCAACTAAGAAAAGTCTTCATTCAAAATTTGCTAAAAACAGAAAGGCACCTTCTACAAAGTTGGTGCTGCAAGCTTTCCAGCTACATGTAAGTTTCTTAAGAAGACAGCTTTCCAATGGGGGAATTTATAATGGTCTTCAACATTAATAGAAAGCCAACTACCTCCAATGGCAGAAGTTTTTGAAGCAATATAAAGGTAGTGTAGCAACAACAAAGAAGGTTGAGGAAATTAAGAGAAAAATATAAACAGAGCATAAACGAGAAACATCTCTCTCAATCAAACTATGATTCCTTCTAGATAATCAATCTCAATTGTGTTGATAGACAACGAGCCTAAAATATTCTATCATGATCATATACCTAGAGCATTGATATCTAATAAGCTTCAATGAGATATTATTTTAATTTATGAGCTTAATCTCTATACAAACCAGCTTAAGAAAAGAGGTAATGTAATGTGTAAAAAGAGTGCCGACAATTCAGCTATGTGAGTTTGTGATGAGCTTGTGAAAACCACGTTATATGAGTTGGTAGTGAGCTTGGGAAAACTACCAAGTTTGCTTATGATCTTTGAAACGAGTGAGTTTCCTAGTGAACTCGTAAAACTAGAAGAGTGTTGGGGACACATGTTTATGCCCCCTAGAGCTGGAATCCATAAGAAGTGTCGGGGACACTTGTTCATGCTCCCTAGAGCTTAAATCTAGAAGAGTGTCGAGGACACTAGTTTACTTCCATTATATGGGTTATAGTGGAACCCAAGGCACGATGAGTTGATGCCTTGGAATACTATAAAAATTGTGTTGTCTGTGTGTTTGCTTGCTTATTCTATCTTTCATACACTTCACTATTTTCATTAGTTGCTTAAGAAATTGCTTTATATCCTTCATCACTTCATCAAGCATAATGTTATCATTACACACACACACACACACACACTACAACTTGTTTGTTATAGGAATAGCTAAGAGAAGTTGAACATGGAAGTGAAGCAGTCATATAATCAAACATAGAAATTACATATATACTACATCACCACTTTCTCTTAGCTCATCAAGTTTTATTTGGCCATAATTTTTATATGCTCAATTCACCCCTCCCCTTTTGAGCTATTTATCTACATGGGACCAACAATATCTAATGTACTTCAACGAGTAATCATTATATATGTTTTTAAACTATGTACAAATCAGCCTATTAAAAGAGGCAAAGTAATGTACAAACTGAGTGCTATTAATTAGCTATGTAAGTTTATGGTCAGCTTAAGAAAATCACATTGTATGAGTTATTGGTGAACTCTAAAAAACTAACAAGTTTGCTGGTGATCTTCGAAACTAGTGAGTTTCTTGGTGAGCTCATAAAATCAGAAGAGTGCTTGGAGCATTGTGTTTATACTCCTTGGAAATGGAATCCAGAAGAGTGTTGGGAACATTGTTTACACCCCTTAGAGCTAGAATCTAGAATAGTGTTGGGAGCACTAGTATATTTCCATTATATGAGATATAGTGGAACCCTAGGCATAACAAGTGTGTGCTCTTGGAAGAGTGGATATAGGGACAAGGTTTCCGAACTACTATAAAAATATTGTGTGTATTGCCTACTTGATTACTTTACTTAGCATGTTATCGCATACATCATCATGCACACACATGATAACTTGCTTGAAAAGAGAATAGTTAAGGAAAGTTGAATTTGTGCATGAAGTAGATATTACAATTATGCGAACAACTATGAAAATCACATATGCATTATAATATCATTTCTGTTCAGCACATAAACTTTTGTTTGGCCATAATTTTTCTATGCTCAATTCACCCCTCCCATCTTGAGATATCTTTTATATGGGACAAATAGTGTGGACATCATCTACAAGATCATATTAGAGACAAGATCTACCATAGTCAGTTAACAAAGGAAGAAACTAGTAAATGCTCAAAGGATTAGTGACCCTGAACTTAGAAGTAGATTTTAGATGTACTAGGGCACGTCTGAAATAATGAGGAACAAACCTAGAATATGAACAAGTTTAGAGAGTCTGAAAGAGGAAGGCTCTAGTCTAATAAACAAAGTCTGAAACAACTTTAGTGGTGTTTCAGATGTGAGATCCAAGCTTTAGAGGCCAAACTTCACCTGATGGAATTGTCTCGCATCAAATATGAGTTTCAAAGTAACTTCAAAGGTGCTTTAGATATTCTGAAGTATGCTTCTAAAGTAAATACAGATAGATGCAAAAGTTTAGATGTCAAAATAGCTTCAAAAATGCTTCAAACGGGTTATCACGCCACTTTAGATGTTCAAAGCTAAGTTCAGATGTTCTAAAGCATGAAGCCACAACACTGAAGGTTTTATGCCACTTCAGATGTTTTGAAGATTCAGTTTAGATGTGCTAAAATATGATTATAATGCGTCACTGAAGATACAAGTTACAAAAGTTTGCAAATGACTAAGTCCCAAACTTCAATTGTCAAAAGTCCTATTTTAGAGGAGCTGAAGCATGTAGAAACAAGTATCAGAGGAGCTAAAGCACTTAAGTGTGTCGTTAAGTATTTCACATTGCTTCACATGATCTTGTTAAGTCTAACCCCTTTACTAAGCTTGATTTTGATAATGAGTGAGATTAAGCAACTTAGTTTTGATGATAATCAAACAAATGAGTAAAGAATTAAGGTACTAATAGATTACTTTTCCAGTGATGCAACATTTAAATATCAAAACAAATTAAGAGAGTAACTGCAAATAATAAAAGGTGTTTATTGTAAAATTATTACATTAACCCTTCTGTTTGAATATCCGAAATCGGGCTCAAGAGATGATGAGGAAGAAATAAATGCAAATGGAACGACGTGACCGGAATTGGCCGCCTTTGGA
>JAYJMB010043331.1:0-42490 GCA_036873735.1 Pouteria campechiana
ATATCTCTATAAAGCATATTTATAGATAATCTAAAACATTATAAAATGATAAACAAAGTTGAAAATGATGCAGATCAAGATGATTTCTCCTTTTTCTAAAGCATCTAGATTCGTATTAAGATTTTTATATGCTTGCATAAATGATTTCTTAATGAAGCATTTACAATCCTAGCATATATGTCTATATTTTAAGCTTCTTAAACTAAGAACGTCACTAGCATGAATCAAGTCAAGGACAAGTTTTATTATCATCAAAATTATACACATAATCTTAACATATTTATCAATAAAATAAAAAAAAATTGATTATCCAACTTATTTATTTTATTTGTGCATAAAATAATTAGTATATTATGTATATTGCATAATATACAATCCTTGGTGTTAAATAAGTGGGCTCCATTTATTAACTATGAAGAAGTTTTCATTGAGTTTAATCATCAATGAGACATTGCCCAAATTTTTTTAAATATATATATATATATTTGGGCGATGATTCATTCATTAACAAGCTCAATCACAAAGAAAAATATTAAAATTCTTGTACATGTGGTTTATTTATGTGCAAAAATCAAGTGTGTGAAAATTAAATGCAAGTGAATAAAGATGAAAAAAGCCACTTTGAAAAATTTAAGTGATTTAATTTATATTATATATTATTCAAAATATTTTTGTATATTTTATAATTAACTAAATTAGTAAAAATATTCATATTTTTCAATTGAAATTATGTGGCCTATTTATAATTAATTGATTAACTTATTTGCTACCATAATAATGTTTAATTTTTTTTTCATATGGCTTGTGCTATTGTTTTTCAAAAGTGTAAAGAATGACATGGGAGGATGTGGCAAGTGCATTTGGTTCTCTTCTACTAATGTCCTTTAATCCTTCTATAGAAAGAAGCTTTAAAACAAATTTCTACTCTAACTAAAAATTTCAAATTAATGCCTTTGATCATCATGTGTGTAAAATTCTGCAGTTTTAAGCATTAGAGTGCATAAGTATTTGTTACTCAAATGCACTAGAGAGTATTCCTCTCTCTCTATGTATTACCTTGAGATCATTACAAGACTAATGATGTCAATAATTAAATCAATAATTAAAATTGGTTATGTAATTATTATCTTATAATTTATTATTATTTAAAATTTATATTTATAATAAAATATTATATATTTGATAGACATAATTACAAATTATAAGAATATTAATATTAATAGAGAGAGCTTTTTATTTTCCTAGAATGGGCTTGTTTGGTTTGGCTTGCTTTGGTCTCACCATTTATTAGCTTAGAGTGAGCTCACCCCTTTAAAATAAATATCATTTGAAGGAGTTTATTATCACAAAATCTTATAAACTTATAAGCCTGTTTTTTTGCGTTTGCGGATAGCATCTGTACTTTTTGTTTCAAAATTATCCTTATTAATATTTATAGTTTCACAAGAACCTCCTTCCCATTATACCTTTCCATGTGAAAATATTACCATTTATATATATAATTTTATATAATGAAAGAGTTTATTTTTTGATGATTTCATTCCTCAAAAAGAATATAATGTTATTAGATTTAGTGTGAATATTACCACTAATAATAATATTGAGAATTAAAAGAAGATGGATTAACTTTGTGATAGAATACATGCAAATACTTATTCAAGAAGAAATATTATTGTAAATGAATAGACTTGTAATCATTTTAATTTATTTTTACAGAAATATAAATTTATCAAATTTTAACTTTTGATATTTATTTATCAAATTAAAATTATTAAAATAATTTATTTAAATTTTGATGATTTCATTCCTCAAAAAGAATATAATGTTATTAGATTTAGTGTGAATATTACCACTAATAATAATATTGAGAATTAAAAGAAGATGGATTAACTTTGTGATAGAATACATGCAAATACTTATTCAAGAAGAAATATTATTGTAAATGAATAGACTTGTAATCATTTTAATTTATTTTTACAGAAATATAAATTTATCAAATTTTAACTTTTGATATTTATTTATCAAATTAAAATTATTAAAATAATTTATTTAAATTTATTCAAATATTTCAGCTCCATTGTCTTAGACAGCATATTAGATATTTAGTGTAAGATCTATGGGAACAAATCAATCCTTTTTTTCATTATTTTAGTATTTTAACTTCAACCTATCAAATCTAGTTCAACAATTTAAGTCCATTATTTTTTTTAACTGTATCAAATAGTCTTTACTTATTTTACGTTAAAGGATTTGTTTGATCATGTACTTGAAATGGTTGAAAGTGTTTATGGAAACTAATTAAAAGAGAAAGCTTTCTATCCTATTAAAAGCGAAAGCCTTTGTCTTACACGGACACATGTATTTACCTTTAAAAATGCTTTCTAACCACTTTAATACAATTAATTATATTTATCACATTTTAGTATATAGATTTAACATGTTCCATATTTACATCAAACCGATTAATGTTATTTTGCTCTTTATCTATGATATATATAAAATAATAAAAATATTAACATACTATATTAACTACATAATAAAAAAACTAAAATATTTATTTTCTCTTGACAACTATATTATTATTTTATTATATTATTTTTAATCTCCACAATAACATTATTTTTATATTAAATTCATAAATTTTATTAGCTTTATAAATTATGAAAATTTGAATATTAATATCATTTAAAATTATATTTCAACCATTATTTTTATGTGAGAGTTTTTTTTTAATTTTTAATTTATAAAGTTAATCAAATTTGTGAATTTACATAAAAATAATATCAAATTAAAATTAAAAATTGCAGTATGTTAAAATAGTTACATAGGCTTTATCATGAGAAAGTAATAGTTTTCTATTTTTTAAACTTATATAGTTAGTATAAAAGGTTAATATTTATATTATTTTATAAGGGTAATTAGTTGTATGCTAGGATGAAATTTTATTGCTTAAAGATGTATTCTAATTTTAAAAAGTAGGAAAGAGAAAGAGTGTTGCAGATTTTCTTTATACGCAAGTGTACGTGCACAAACAAGTAATAAAGAGTGAGTCAGATATCGTTCCTATGGAGATTAAGTTCACCAAATATCAAATTACTTTGACTTTTGGTTTCGTTTGAAGGAATGAATTTTGATGATTGAATGGAAGGATGTAAATAGAAAAGATCTAAATTGATGGCTTTTGCAATGATGTGGATTCTAGAGATGATAACAATGACAATGATTTAAAACATCTAGGAGTGTACAATTTCACTGGATGAATCATATTTAGTTCCATTAGTTTTAAAACTCAATGTTTATTCTTATGTTGATAACGAGTTTCTCTTAATTAATTGCTATTCTTTTTCAAGTCATAGCAACCTATCTCAATTAGTTAATTTCCTACATCTATGTGAAAATCCCAACTAATTAAGATGCATTAAGATCAAGAACTTATAACGTTGCATAAGCTCCATAGAAATCTCTATCATCATGACAATCTTATAGTGCTTAATCATGGTCTAATTCAATTATCACTTCTCAGCCTCAAATCGAATCACAAATCATGTAAAAAAAAGGCTAGCATTCTTTCATAAGTATTAAAATCAGATTAAACACTCAACCTAAATAATGAACAACCAAAGAAATGCATTAAACATAATAAAACCAGATAGTCTTGAGAGGTGGTCTGCCATAAGATTTTCTGTCCTTTTCTTGTCTCTGATATCCAAGTCAAATTCTTGGAGTAGAAGCACCCATCTGATGAGCCTTGGCCTTGCATCCTTCATAGCCATAAAGTATTTTTATTGCAGAATGATCCATAAATATAATTATCTTATTGCCAATAAGGTATGATTTGAACTTATTAAAAGCAAAGACAATTGCAAGTAACTCTTTCTCTGTTGTGGCATTGTTGAGCTGAGCTTCATTAAGAGTCCTGCTAGCATAATAGATGTTGTGAAATACCTTATTCCTTTGCCATCATAGGATTGCTCCCACAACATAGCCACTTGCATCATGCATCAGTTCAAATGGTTTATCCCACTCTGGTGCAATTACAATTGGAGCTGAAACAAGCCTTTCTTTAAGAGTGTTAAATGCTTTCATAAACTCTTCGTTGAAACAGAATGATGTACCTTGTACAAGCAAATTAGAGAGTGGCTTTGAGATTTTTGAGAAGTCCTTGATGAACCTTCTTTAGAATCCCACATGTCCAAGAAAACTCTGAATTCCCTTAACAGAGGGCAATGGTGGGAGTTTTTCAATTGTCTCTACCTTGGCTCTGTCAACTTCAATTCCCATGTATGAAATTTGATGTCCAAGAACAATGCCTTCCCTCATCATAAAATGACATTTTTCCCAATTTAGCACCAAGTTGGTTTCTTTACATCGCCTTAAATCCAACTCCAAGTTTTGGAGGCAATGATCGAAAGATTTCCCAAACACAGAGAAATCATCCATGAAGACTTTAATGATTTTTTTCACCATATCAGAAAATATTGCCATTATGCATCTCTGAAAAGTGACCGGTGCATTGAATAGGCCAAAAGGCATTCTTTTAAAGGCGAAGGTACCACCATATGGACATGTGAATGTGGTCTTCTATTGGTCTTCCGGAGCAATGGCTATTTGATTATATCCAGAATAGCCATCTAGAAAGCACTAGCAAGCAAAACCTACTAGACGATCCAACATTTGATCAATGAATGGCAACAGGAAGTGATCCCTGCTTGTGGCTGTATTCAACTTTCTATAATCAATGCAAATTCTCCAGCCAATAACAGTTCTCAATGAGATTAGTTCATTATTGTCATTTCTCACCACAATCATTCCAACTTTCTTTGGAACTACTTGCACAGGATTGACCCATGAACTATTAGAGATGAGATACATGACACTAGCATCGAGCCATTTGAGCACTTCTTTACGAACCACCTCTTTCATTGTTGGATTCAGTCTCCTTTGGGCTTCCATTGATGGTTACTATTGTCCTCCATCAATATATAATGCATGCATAAAGCTGGACTGATTCCTTTCAAATTTGATATAGACCACCCAATAACTGATTTGTACTTTTTGAGAACTTGCAGTAACTTCTCTTCTTCATCTCCAGAGAGGGTGGAAGATGTGATCACTACTAATGAAGAGGATTCTCCAAGGAAGTCATAATGTAAATGGTCTAGCAATTATTTTAGCTAAAGAGATGGTGACTTCTCAATTGAAAGAGTAGATGGAGGAAGACTTTGTCCTAATGCTTCAAAATATTTTTGGTTATTTGGACTAAAAAAGTTCAATCACTGTACCAAGATCAAATGAAGAAGGATGAGTTAAGTTGGTTTCCAATGGGTCTTCTAAACTTGCCGAGTGTTGAGATACTAAGTTATCCAATGAGTCTATCCAGAAGCGGTTATCACTTGCTACTGGATATTTGAATGCATTAAACACCTTAAATATCACTTTTTCATCTTGAACATGAAGCTTTAATTCACCTTTTTAGATATCAATCAGAGCTCTTTCGGTGGCCCCAAATGGTCTCCCCAATATGATAGGAACATTCTTATCTTCTTCCATGTGAATCACCACAAAGTCTGCTGGGAATATAAACTTTTTAGTCTTGACAAGTACGTCTTCAATGATGCCTCTTGGGAGCTTGATAGATTTTTTCACCAATTGAAGAGAGACAATTGTATGTCTTGCTTTGCCTAGCCCCAAATTTCTATAAATTGATAGAGGTATAAGGTTAATGCTGGCTGCCAAGTCACACAATGCTCTTTCAAAAATAGAATTCCCAATGACACAGGGAATATTGAAGCTTCCTGGATCTCTGAGTTTTGGAGGCAGTTTCCTTTTGAATGATTGCACTACATTCTTCTGTGAGAGCAACCGTCTCATACTCTTCTAGCTTCCTATTGTTTGCAAGGATGTCTTTCACGAACTTCACATAACTCGACATTTGAGCTAGTGCATCTGCAAATGGTATATTGATATGAAGCTTTCTGAAGACGTCCATGAACTTAACAAATTGCTTGTCGAGTTTACTTTTCTTTAATTGCAGAGGAAAAGGTATTAAGGAAGATGGTTGCTGAGGAGGCAGTGGTTGTGGCTTAGGAAGGACTTCCACTTGCTCTTAACCCTCTAACTTGCTCTTCTCATTGCTCACTGGGAGTTCTAATTCTGTCCCACTTCGCAATGTAATTGCTTAACATTACTCTTGTGGGTTAACTTCAGTGTTACTAGGCAGATTTCCTTGCTGATGATTGCTAAGCAGATTGGCTATCTGAGCCACTTAAGTTTCAAGATTACAAATCTGTGCGGATTGATTCTGCAAACTAACTCTTATATCTTCTATGGACTTGTTTGTATTATTGGCCAACTGAGCTACTGCAGTCTCCCAATCTGCCTTCTTTTCTTGCTTTTGCTACTGAATTCCCTGCTGTTGAAATCCTTATTGCTGAAATCCTTGTTGAGGAAATCCTTGTTGTGTTTGTCCCATATTTTGTTGATTTCTCCAGGTGAAGTTTGGATGGTTTCTCCATCTTGGTTTGTATGTATTAGAATATGGGTTATTTTGTTGCCTGTTGAAATTGCCAACAAAGTGTGTTTATTCTGGTTCAGGCTGTGCAAAAGGATTGCTTGTTTAACATTCTTCACTAGGATAATTGCCTTGACATAAATCACAACATATTGATGAAGACTGAATGATATTAAATCCTATCTGATTCTTCTGCAATTGTTTTGTAAGTATTGCAACTTGAGCGGTTAGAGCGGAAAAAGGATCAACCTCATAAACACCTGCTAGCTTCTTTGACATAGCTCTCCCAGTTGGCCATTGAAAATTATGTGTGGCTATTTCTTCCAGCAAGTCATATGCATCTTCATCCGATTTCTTCATAAGTGTTCCTCCAGCTGACGAATCTATCATGGTTCTGGTGGTGTTAAGCATTCCATTATAGAAGTTCTAAACTTGCAACCACTTAGGCATTCCATGATGTGGACACTTCCGCAGCAGGTCCTTGTATCTCTCCCAAGCTTCATAAAGAGTTTCACCATCATGCTAATTGAAATTGTTGATTTCCATCCGCATTCTTGCTATTTTGGCCGAGGGAAAGAATTTGGCAAGAAAATTTTGAGCAAAATCATCCTAATTGGTGACAAAATTTGCAGGTAAAGAATTCAACCAGGTTTTTGCCTTATCCTTCAATAAAAAAGGAAATAATCGAAGCCGAATAGCATAATCAGATACTGTATTGTATTTAACAGTGTCACAGATTTCCAAAAAATTGGTAATATGAGCATTCAGATCTTCAGTAGGCAACCTATAGAATTGAACTCCTTGAAGCATCTATAAAGTCCCTAACTTTATTTTGAAATTATTGGCAGCATTGGTTGGCCTCTTAATTACCGGTTGAATGTCAGTTATTGATAGTAATTGATAACTCGCATTGGCATTTAAGGAAGATTCTGAGGAACCTAGTTTACTTCTCCCGAATCAGTCATATTATTATGCAGTTGATTGACAGCCTCTGTTTTCTCTCTTCTAATTCTTTGAATGGTGCGTTCTATCTCAAAATCAAGAGAGAGCAAATTAGTGCTTTCTAATCTTCGCACTTATGAAGAACCCTAAGAAGAAAACAAGAATTCCAATGAGTAACCAAAGAATGAATTTTTTTGAGAAAACAAAACTAAAGTTATTTATTTTGATATTAGCACAACGTTAATCCTCGGTACTGATGCTAAAAACTTGTTGCGAATTTTCCTTATACACAAGTGCATGTGTCGCGAACAAGCAATAAAGAGTGAGTGAGACATCATTCCTACGGAGATTAAGTTCACCAAATATCAAATTACTTTAACTTTTGGTTTTGTTTGAAGGAATAAATTCTGATGAGTGAATGGAAGGACGTAAATAGAAAAGATCTAAATTAATGGCTTTTGCAATGATGTGGGTTTTGGAGATGATAATATTGACAATGATTTAAAACATCTAGGCGTGTATGATTTCACCGGATGAATCATATTCAATTTCATTAGTTTTAACACTCAATGTTTGTTCTTATATTGACAACAAGTTTCTCTTGATTAATTGCTATTCTTTCTCAAGTCATAGCAACCTATCTTAATTGGTTAATTTCCTACATCTCTGTGAAAATCACAACTAATTAAAATGCATTAAGATCAAGAACTCATAACGTTGCATAAGCTTCATAGATATCTCTATCATTATGATAATCTTATGGTGCTTAATCATGGTTTAATTCGATTATCGCTTCTTAACCTCAAATCGAATTACAAATCATATAAAAAAAGGGCTAGCATTTTTTCACAAGCATTAAAATCATATTAAACACTCAACATAAATAATAGTCAACCAAAGAAATGCATTAAACATAATAAAACCAACTACTTATTATCAGGCTACATCGTTCCCCTAGATTAATGTATTTAGCTCATGATATAATCAATAAAAATCATACATATTGTCTTAAACATGATCAAACAATGAAAATGAATGATAAAGAATAAGAAAAGATCGATAGAAACTCTTCTCCAAGCAATGCTTTGCTTCTTCTTGCTCCTTGGACAACTATCCTTCAATGTAAGAGAGATCTCCTCTCTAAATTACATGTAGCTACCTCTCTTCACTCTTTTTCATTGCTAACCCTTGCCAAAAATGTCCTAACTTTTTTTTTAGGGAAACCCCATATTGCTTTTTATAGTTTCCCAATTAAAAACTCAATTTTTGCAACATTTTTAAAAATTTTCAGAAATTTTGGGTCTTGCCTCCCAAGCTAGAGTCGCAACATAGAGTCTCAATGTCACGATATTGAAAATTGCCATGAAATCTTATGTCGAGACATAGCCTGTCTGTGTCACGACATTGAGTCTGCTGCCACTTTAATGTCGTGACACACTTAGCCTATGTCACGACATAGGTGTTCTTCATTCACTATATATGTTCTTCTTGTCCAGTGTCGTGACGCACATTCTTTGTGTCGCGACATTGAGTCTTCTTCTTGCCTTTTTACCTTGATTTTGTCATTTTCTCTACTTCTTTGCTCTCTTTTGCCTACAAACACATAACACTTATAAATTTATCAAATTAATAGAAAACAACTCATAATATAATAAAACAAAGCATGAAAAATGAGACATATAAGTGAATAATATTCACTTATCAAAGAGTTGTAATTCATATGTGTAAATTCTTAAGCATCCACTTTGGGCATATATGGTGTACTCGAGTACACTAACTAATTTTTAATTTATAAATATATTATTTATAATAGATAAACAATATCAATAGATTCAATTTGATTATAAAAATGAGTTAACTTGAATTAAAATGCAATGGATATAGCTAGTGGCCTAGTCAGGACCCTTAGTCAAGGGGGCAAAGTTAAAAGTTTAAGATTATATTTCAAAATATTAAATATTTAAAGAGACTTTTTATTTTTTATTATAATATTAATTAAAAAATATTTTGATAACATGTTATAATAAAATTAATTAGCAATAAAACAGTGACACTCAAATAACTAAAATAAAAATTCTAACCATATGTTTGTATTACAATCACTTTAAGGTAAAATACAAAGGCATTATAATTGTGTCACACCCTGCCTTACGGCCTATGCGTTTTATCATTCTACTATAATTTTCCAATTTCTAAAGGAAAATTCTGCAAAAATTTTAGCAGAGTTTACCTTGAATTTTATGAATTTACACTTATATATTTATCATCATTTATAAAATTTGAATTTAATAATCATAAAATAATAATATAATTCTCTAAACTAGCCCAATTTACCTATAGCTTGCTAGAACTGAGTTAGCCCATGATGGCAATAAACATGATTGAGATTGTACCGATCCATTCACAATTTCAGAATTTAATTACTATGACATGCCATGCCAATATATTTAATATACAATATTTTGATTCTTTAAATAGAATTATACAAATATATAATGTAATTTCCTTATGAAATCCCCACTAATCTTCTTCAAATCCTCAATTTTCAACACCTCAAGTGTTACAAATTATTTTCGACAAGTTTTCATATTTCAAAATGTTACATAATAAGCTCATTGTCAATGCTATTAAATACATTATTATCAATGTAAATAACCAAGCAATCATTCATCCAATAATCTCCCATTTGATTGTGTAATCAAATCTTCATTACCTTTATTGGAAAAAAAACACACCTCTCCATAGTTACAATAGTAATAGGTAAGATCAATTCTAACTTTATTAGCAAATTAATCAGTAGATAAACAAGATTCCTTTTTATCTCAATTAGATTCTTCAAAAGGCTTTAAATCCCTTTTAAGTTTATAAAATCACTACTTGTAGCATATTAATAATGTAAGTTTTAAACTGATTATTCAATGCCATAAGATTAATCAGAGAAAACTTAGTGGATAGAATTGAGCAAAATGAATTAACTTTTTCTTATCAAAAGTAAACAAAATATTGTTTGGATTTAGGCATTCCATGCAAAGAAGTAATTCAATTGTTACTTCAGTTAATTGATCATTAAGCTCTAGAAGTTGCATATTGATAACACTACAAAATACATCCACATAATAATAATACATAAAGGAAAATATTAATAAATCAACATATGATATTGAAGGATCACGAATAGAAGACTTACATCTAAAACTTGATGTGATTACCACCAAGTTGATTTGCAAAAGACTTATTTAGATGAAGTGCAAGCTACTGGAGTTTGCAACATAAAGCATGTTCTAAATCCTAAGGATGGTGATGATGATCCTAGAGAACTCTGATTGGAACCTAGAGAACGCCCTAACTTTTTGGGGAGAGAAGGAGAGACTTGGACATGTGTGTGAGGGCTGTCAGCATTATTGTATATGATTTTGATGATAACAAAACTTGTAAGAAACTTGTATGCTTAAATCTCTAATGATCATATTTATGAATTGATAAATATTAATTAACCTATACATATAATTATGAATGATTAATTACACAAGTATACATTTCTTACTTTATGGTGAGCACACAATAAACATTAATTAACCTTTATTGCATAAACTTACTAAATAAATACTATGCACCATAATTACTTAAGCTTTCAAATTATGCATTCATTGGAAATGTATATTATCCTTACTTTACAATATGCTACACTCACATGAGAATAAAATACATTTTGATATTATATATGAAGGCTAACAAAGTAGCAAGTGAGAAAGTTCAAATACAGGATAATTATCGTCTACAACAAACTACCACAACTATCTACTATGTTTCAAAGCTAAACAAATAAAAATTATGGAAGAAAAAGAAGAAGAAGAAGAAGAAGAAGAAGAAGAAGAAGAAGAAGAAGAAGAAGAAGAAAATAAAATACAAGCAATAAGAAAGGTTGCCTTGTTGCAGTTGAAGCTTCCAAGAACAAAAGCATGAGAGAAAAATGAGGCTTCAAATATGTGCTACAATGAGTTTGCTTTGTCTGTCAGCCTCAATGAGAAAATATTAATGGACAAATACAAAACAAGAAGTTAAAGAAAAAGCCATGATTAGAGCTTAAATCACATCTAAGAAATTCAGACTATCTACTTGATCTGATCAAAGTCTATCAAAGATAAAGTACAAGAATGAAGAAGTAACTCAAGACTTAACAGATAAAGAAATTAAAGGCAAAGCCATGGTCGAAGAAGCATAATGTTGTTTGAGAAATTTGAACTATCTACATCGACCAGATAAAGCCTGTTTGAGATAAAGAAATAAGGAGAAGCTTCATTTCAGACAGAGGAAGAAAGAAGATAATTGCCTCCAGACAACAATACAAAAAGTGGGAAGATTGGATTCATCTGAGTACAAAATGATAATATAAATATAGAAGGGAATGAAAATTTAACTGAGCTAAGATAGGCAAATCAATATTGAAGAGACATGGAATTTGCTAGAACAAACCCCTTTTGTTTCTCAAAGAGTGCAGAAAGCTAAAGAGCTGTGCCTTGTCTTCAGATCAAAAGGTCTTTTGTCACAATAGACAAAGTATCAGCTAAAGGAGAAGATGAAGTAAATTGCTGCATAGTAAGTATAGACAAAGCCGAATAGACAAAGAGCTACGTGGATCAAAATGGGCTACAATAAACAAAGGCACAATTGTCTACAACTTATGATAGACAAATGTGATGTGCAAAGTATTTTATCCAGGATAAAGCAGAACACAATTCGTCTATTGCTTACACCAGACAAATGCCACACTTCGTCTATTTGAGCAAGTTGAAGTAAACTTTATATAGTACCTTCAACAGACAACAAGGAACAAAAGAAGAAAATCACACTTTGTCTATTAGTGCAAGACTAAGCAAACTTCATCTGTCACCTCCAACAGACGATGAAGAATAAAGGAAGAATATCCTACTTTGTTTGTTTATATTAAGGGAATTATTTGTCAATCGATCAACTTATTTTCATCAGCATCATTCAAAGTTAGTCTATTATATTTAATAGACAAACCATATATATGAAGGATCAATCAATAGACAAATCTTATAGAGGAATTTTGGTAGAGAAAGAAGAGTTTGTCTCCTAGTCAGTTCGACTTCATCTGTGCAATTCAAAGTTCATCTGCTACTTGCAACAGATAAATTATTCTTATAGAAGTTCAACTGACAGACAAACTTATGAAAAATTTATATGCAACTAATGGTAGACAGAGAGAGGCCATGACTTATCAAAAGAAAATTGATTTATGTGACTAGGTATACAAATGATATCTGCACTTGAGCTATCATTGTGCAGACTTATGCTAGTCACCATTTCCAGCAAAAAGTGGCACTACATGACTTTCAAAGTTCTAACAAGTTAAATGAGGAACACATCTATCACAGCTCATCCTCCTCTCTAAATGGCATTGTAACAGCTCGAGACAAATCAGAAAGACCTAGACTTCAATGGCAGAAAACTCAAATGGTCTTATTCATTCAATGCTGCTCTCCTTTCTGCATTTAACAGATCCCATCTTCTTAAACGGTTGAGATTTTGAAGAAGCTATTTAAGGAGAAGAAGCAAAATGATTCGAAGAAGGTGAAGGAACCCATCCTAATGAGCTTAACTTTATGCGAATCCTTCCACCCATGGCCAAGAGCTTAAAACATCATATATCCTTCTTGAGCTTAAACCTCCATATCCTTATGACCATTATTTTTATATTTTGGAAAGATATTTTTGTATTACATAGAGTTGAGACAGAGATCATATCTTCCCCTGTGCTTCATTGTAACACTTTTTAAAGTGTCAGTTTTTTGGTAAACTTGAAACCAAAGAGAGAGTTTGTGGTGAGCTCAAGAAAACCACATTATATGAGTTAGTAGTGAGCTTGAAAAACTATCAAGTTTGCCTGTGATCTTTGAAACGGATGAGTTTCCTTATAAGCTTGTGAAACCAGAAGAAGTGTTGGGGACACTTGTTTATGCCCCTTGGAGCTGGAATCTAGAAGAAGTATCGGGGTGACTTATGTATTTCATTGTACAGGGTATAGTGGAACCCAAGGAATAATGAGTTAGTGTCCTTAGAAGAGTGGATGTAGGGATGGGGACCTGAACCACTATAAAATTTGTCTTGTTTGTGTGTGTGTTTATTTATTTGTTTCATTCTTCATGCATTTTATTATCTCTATAATCAACCTACGCCACACCACACACAATTATGAAAAGAGGGAAATGATCTAACTAGGGTTAAATAATAAATTTTTATTTACCCAATTTATCCCTCCCCTCTTGAGTTAAGCGATCTTATGAGAACTCTACAAGGGTTTCACTTCTTGAGCCCTTATGTAGGAAAATAGGTTTTCTTTTTATAAAGAACTTATCTTTAGAATCCTAAACCAATTAGAAAACTACTCTCCTAAAGCAATATACATAATCACCCTAACATATGGGTGTGGACGCACACGGTTTTAATACTGCGCAACAACTCCCACTCGTACACACCCACATAGTGTACACCATTATATAGTAAGCATTCAAAACCAATCCTAACTCTTCATATCGGGAAAATGGAACGTGTGACCAAAATGAGAAAATACAAAGTTAAGGAGCACTATATTAAGTCATTATCAATCTAACATTGTAGCTATCTTATGAAATCTCATTATACCCCA
This sequence comes from Pouteria campechiana, assembly GCA_036873735.1. Classification (NCBI taxonomy): domain Eukaryota; kingdom Viridiplantae; phylum Streptophyta; class Magnoliopsida; order Ericales; family Sapotaceae; genus Pouteria; species Pouteria campechiana. The sequence continues at coordinate 14,124 of JAYJMB010043331.1, forward strand.
AATTATCACATCATATAAGATTCAATCACCCTTGATCCCTCAATCACAAAATATGAGTGTTTTTAATTCATCTCTATTTGTTTTTACTCATGATCATACTAAATAACAAATGTTCACATGATTGCCCAGGCAATGAGCTATAAACAAACTATGTGAATAAGATAATTTTTGTCTAGAATCTCATGTCAATTCATCTTAACTTAACTACTTTCCTAGAATGGTCTGTTGGAACAATTCAATATGCTCCTTGGATGCAAACTAATGTAGCAACATCAAATCTTAACTTCATGACATATACCTGAATTCTAAAGGGTATTAATAGGATTCAAACAATCCACAAAGCTCAACAAACTATGTGAATAAGATAATTTTTGTCTAGAATCTCATGTCAATTCATCTTAACTTAACTACTTTCCTAGAATGGTCTGTTGGAACAATTCAATATGCTCCTTGGATGCAAACTAATGTAGCAACATCAAATCTTAACTTCATGACATATACCTGAATTCTAAAGGGTATTAATAGGATTCAAACAATCCACAAAGCTCACACAATACCGAAGCAGGGATATATTTGGCCACTCCTTTAAATTGGTCAACTAAAACACATGTAATATGAAATGTATGCTATGGTGGAGCTCCCACTTAGGTTAATTATGCTCTAAACACCATACGGACCTTGTCCAGATGCTCCCACTCACATCTGACATATTCATTTTTCAAGACATGTGTTATATAAACATCTTATCTAACTTGTCTAGTTGTCCTAGGCTACCTAAAGGTGTAAAAATTCTCTGCATTCAACTAACTGAGTAGTCTCATCTCTTTTCATTAGAGGCGACTCATAAAATTATAAAACGATCCTTACACAAAGGTCGTCACTTATGAACATGATCAAAATTAATACATCTAGAGTCTCATCCTGCCTACTACTCAAGCATCAGGGAGATCACTCATGTGAGAGAGCTAATCATCATGCCTAGTGGCTATTATTATTGAAATATGGGTGTTTACATAGATAATATACAAAGTAATAAGGCATGTATATAGTAGAATATAAGAAAATAAATCTCATATTATTTCTATAAATGCATCAAAGTAATACAATATCATTCATAAGATGTTTAAAGATAAAAGTAACAAATACAATAACTATTAGAGCAAGTAACAAACTTATCGTCTACACATAAATGCTCTTCAATCCCAAAGTATTAATATGCCTACTATGGGTGTGCATTGGCTCTAGTTTAACCCAAACTTGCCCAAACCTAACCCAAATTTAGCTAGGGTTGGGATGTAATTTTTTTTTAAATAAAATTGGGTAGAGCTTGATCTGAACCCAATTGAATCGTGGGTTCGGGTACCTAGACCAAACCTAAACCCGATGACTGCATTGGAATGATTTGTCACTTATAGAGTCGATTGCAACTCACCTATTTTATTTTATTATTTTCATAATGCAGGAAATGATTTATAGAAGTATGCGTGAAGATCTCAGAATGCTTTAATGTCTTGGAAGTTAATTCCATCTCAATTTATGATCATCATCATGTCATTTAATTTGGGATGTACAATTAGATTTTGAAATTGATGATAAATCTTGGTAGGAATGTGAATTAAGCTTCTATTCTCATGAGAATACACACATGAGGCATTGGATGACCAAATTATCCTATTTAGATAAAAGTTCCCACCTCAAGATGAAGATACAGTTTTATAACCTTGTGAAAAAAAGGAAAAAGAAAAGGTGAGAACCATACTTATTAAGAAATATGAAAAAAATAAATAACGCAGTTGTAGAAGAAATTAATTGGTATGTCTAAAAACCTCTCACACACAAGAGGTACAAGATAAGCTGGTTTGCCAGGTAATCAGTTTGATTAAACTAACTGTTTGATCCGGGTCTCAATCAAAACCAATGTCCAATAATTGGGATGAAAATCATAAATTCATCAATCATCACAGTGGGCCATGAAGATCACATTTAATGGATTTTAAACAACCAATGGAGGGTTTGATGAGTGTATTAGGCACTCCACAAAGCATAAGCGGGGTGACCAATTTTATAACATGTTTGATCAGATGCATGAAAAAGGAAATCTCAGCAGCATTCATTATTGAAACTGGGGTTACAAAATCATAGATTTTCTAAAAATGGATTTTCCCACAATTGCTGAAATTAAAGCTGATCTTCAATTGTATGAGTTGGTAGATCTGTTTGACAACTCATCCTCATCACATATATAGGATAAGGAACTCCCAATAGTTCCTTACTTGGTAGGGAATTGTGGGAGTAGTTCATTACAGGATGAACTTAGAGTGTCACATAATCCTAAGAACTTTAGATTGAGGAAAAGTGTTCGAGGAAATGTACTATGCCAACATTTTGAGATTGAGGGTGAGTTCTTAGTGAACCTGATTGTAGTAGATTTTTAGGAGTTAACTACTTATGCCGAAGTTTTAGCATCACCTAATTGAAGAAAATGGCTTTAAGCTATGTAAGAGGAAATTGATTTCATGGATAACAATCATGTTTAAGAGTTAATAGACTTACCACCAGGGTGTAAATCAGTTGGTAATAAATAAATGTTTAAAATCAAAAGAAAATTTGATGGTTCCATTAATAAGTTCAAGGCACGATTAGTAGTTAAGGGTTACACTTTGCTAGAGGGTGTAGATTATGATGAAAATTTTTCTCTTGTGATGAGATTTAGTTCACTCCATCTCATTGTAGCCATTGTAGCTCATCTATCTTTGGAATTATTTCAAATAAATGTTAAGATTGCATTTCTCAATGGAGAACTAGCTAAAGAGATCTACATGGATCAGCCTCAGGGTTTTCAGATCAAAGGGGAAAGTCGCAAGGTTTGTCACTTGAAACATTCTATTTATGGTTTGAAACAATCATCTAGGCAGTGGTACATTTGTTTTCAAGAAACTATTTTGATTTTGGGTATCTTGATAATAGACGATGACCATTGTGTGTATGTTAGAAGGATAGAGAATAAGATTATCATCCTCACATTATATGTTGATGATATTCTTTTTGATGGAAATGATAAATGCTACTAGAGACACACTTTTCTCTATTTTTAAGATGAAGGATTTGGGACCAACTGAGTTTATATTAGGGAGGTCATTCATGATTGATCTAAAAGATTCCTTACTTTGTTTTAAGAAACATACATTAGGAATATTTTAGAAAGATTTTGAATACACAATAGTAAGCCTGTTGATACTTCCATTTAGAAGGGCTTTGTGCTTAATGTTAAACAATGTCCTATGATTAGGGAAGAAAGAGATAGGATAACTAACATTAAAGAGATAGAATGACTAATATTTCATATGCCAGTGCAGTTCGTAGTTTAATGTATGTTATATTGTGTACAAGACTTGATCTAGCCCATGCAATTAGTGTAGTTAGTTATTATTAAAGTAACCCTAGATCTACTCATTGGATGGTAGTTAAAAAGATCTTTCGCTATCTCTAAGGAATAATAGATTTAGTTGTGTGTTATCATGGTCGAAATCTTCAGTTATATGGTTTTGTTGATGCTGATTGGTCTACTGATAAAGACAAATGAAATCATATGTAGGTTTACGCATTTTTCCTTGGAGGTGGGATAATTTCGTTGTGAATTTTGATGTGACCAAGCATGCAAATAAAGTTGTTATTATCTACTATGATAACATAGTTGCTATTATATACTCTAAGAATCTGAAGTACCATGGCAAGATAAAGCATATAGACAGGCAACTCCATACATGATCATATTGCAAAAGATCATATGGTTTTAGAGTATATCAACGAGTGATATGGTTGTAGACTCACTCACCAAGCCTCTTCTAGAAGATTCATATCGTAGGCATTAGGGGTGTGCATGGGTTGGGTTCGGTTTGGGTTTAAGGTTGCCCAACCCTAACCATATGAGTAAATTATGTGTCCAACCCTAACCCCGATTCTACTTCTAAAACCTCACCCAACCCTTACCCTTACCCTACCCCTTCAAGTTCGCTTCGGGTTTGGTTTGAGTTTTTTTTAAAAAAAATAAAAAATTGAAATGGGATTCACTAGCTTAAAAGTTATAAAGCTCATGACATCCTGACTCAAAGCACATGTTTATAATGGTTGCATATTAGCACATTTGATCAGTCATGATAGGATGTTTATAATGGCCCAATGAAATTTCAGCTCCATCCTCTCAACTGAAATTGCTCTTCATTATATAATTTATCTATTTTAATTAAATCACTATATTTTGGTTGTCATCTTTACTGAAGCTACTCTTATTTCATAATATATCTATTTTAATTAAATTCAATCACATGTATATGCAGAATCTATTTAAGTCATTCCTCATACAATTGAATATCAACTTTAATTTCATAAATTGTGAGAAAATCCCTTTCTAGAAAATTCATATCTCTAGAATCTATTCCAGTCATTCCTCCATCTGAATGTTTACCATACATCACATAACCTTTTTAATGTTCAAGGTATCTTATAAAAATGCATTTATGATGCCTAGGGCCAAATTTTACAAGTTTATGTGATGTGTTTTGAATATATCTGGCATAACCCCATGGCCTTAGGTTATTTAAATTCGGTCTTACACCATTCCACAACTCATATGGGGTCGTTGGAACTGATTTTGAAGGCATATGGTTCAAGATATAAGTGACTATCATGAACTTAACTAGAAGATTAGCCTATGTCATCGTGGCCCTAACCATGCTCAAAAGGGTTTGATTCCTTTATTCTGCAATACCATTTTATTATGGAGTATATGAAATCGTTAATTGCTGCTTGATCCTTTTCATCTCATAATATTCTCTGAGCTGACAAGATAGATGCTCTCTCTGATACCATTGATGATATATCTCGTGCACTTTAAAAGATGATGATAGTCTAAAATCCAACTCTATCATCAGCTATGTGCATAGTCGCACTTGTATCTATAATCCAAACAGAAGGAGAGTGAGTAACAAATACATGTGAATAAACAAATATTAGATGACCAAGGTCAGGACATACCTTCTTTGGTTCATTGTACTTATTAGCAAAGTGACCTTTCTCTTCACCATTATAGCACTTTACTTTAGATTTATCCTTTCTACTAGTATGCTTACCTATGGTTCTTTGACCATTTACCTTTAGGCGTCAAACCCTCTTGATTTCCTCCATTCATCCTTTTACATTGGGAACCAAGAACCTTATGTTGAGAGGAAAATGAGCTAATCATTGCAGTAGGGTGACTCACTTGAATACCCTTTGCCTCTATTTCCAAATCTTGAAAATATCTGCAAGCATCTTGATACTCCCATTATGAGTGAGTATCAACTTAACCTAGGTCTACTTAGGATCAGGTAAAGAATAAATGATTTGCAAAATTTGCTGAGCCGGTGAGAGTTCTATTCCAGTTAAAGCAATCTCTCTTGCCGTGTTAGACATTTCAACAATATGCTCAGTCATGTATGTTTGGGGTTTAGTTTATACTGATTGTACTTCATCATTAAGATACTCAACTTAGATTCCTAGGTATCCCCAAAATGAATATGCAGTTGATCCCACATTTTCTTGGCAATTGAAAGTTCTCAAATTCCCCAATCAAAATGTTGTCCATGCAAGTAAGAGTTGAGAACCGAGCTGATTGGTCCTTTTTGACTCATTTATCATAGGCTTTCTTATCATGCTTATGTCGTGCTGTGTTACCCTCTACAAGGGGTTTCATAACTTAGGTCAAATGACCAAGTAGCTCTTGGTCATGGAAAAGGTACTAAACCTTTATATGCCATATATCAAAGTTATTCCCATTCAATCTTTCACCTTTTACAAGATTAATTAGGAAATTTTTCATGGCCATCTACAATTATTGCAAAAAGAGAGAGAAAAATATTTAGGCCTAGCCCAATATAAATATAACATGCTTATATAATTTAAGACTTCTAAATTCCTCCATAAATCACAAAATTGAAAAAATTTATTATGCTCATTAATCATCTCTTGTAATAAAGTAAGAAATAAAGTATCTAAAATAAATAAGAATGTTCTACATAATTATACACTCAAAATTAATATACAACTAATGTATTAAAAAACCAACACAGAATGAATATATATATATATATATAAAATATCTATACAATAGATGTATGTATACACACAATATAAGATTAGAATACAACATGCTTTCACTAAATGAAATCAATGTTCAAATTTTTTTATGCAATTGAAATATTTAATGCATAAAAAATGCCCCTTTCATGGTTGTTTACAAATATCTCATTATACAGTCATATTTTTGGTAATCTGATCCATCCATTAAATCTAAAATATCCAAAAACATAGAAAATGATTATATGATCATCAAAATTCAAGTTTTAGGGATATAAATCTTATCAAAACAATTTGCTCATGAATAATGCTATGCATGAACAATATTCTTGGAACAGTAGCGTGAACAGTGCGCAACATTGAATGAATAGTAACTAAACAGTATTTTAATAGTTCATGAATAGTATTTATGTTACAGTTCACATCCTAATTAGTCACAAAAAGGGGTTTCTGCAATTCCCACTTCACTCACTATTTATTCATTTGCCATTTTTACTCAATAGATGATATATTATTTAAAACTAATATAAATCAATGATGAAAATAAATTTCATGACTTTCCACTAAGAAAGAGATTTAAAATAAATTTAAATCTAGGTGATTCACATATATAGAAGTCTCTGGTACTATTCAAGGAAAATATTAATAAATTAACATATGATATTAAAGGATCGTGAAAAGAAGACTTACTTCTAAAACTTGATGTGATTTGATTACAACCAAATAGATTTGCGGAAGACTTACTTAGATGAATTGTAGGCTACCAAAGTTTGCAATAGAAAGCACGTTCCAAATCTCAAGGATGGTGGTGATGATCCTAGAGAACTCTGATTGGAATCTAGAGAATGCCCTAACATTTTGGGGAGAGGAGAAGAGACTTGGACGTGTGTGTGAGAGTTTCACTTTTTTAGTCCTTATGTAGGAAAGTGGTTTTTTCTTTTATGAAGAACTTATCCTTAGAATCCTAAAACAATTAGAAAACTACTCTCTCAAAGCAACATAGGTAATCACCCTAACATATGGGTGTGGATGCACATGATTTTAATACCTATGCAAAAATACAAATTTGTAACTTGTGGAGCTTTTCGTCTTGACTTTCCTTTGAATATGTACACTTCATCCATACTATGAGTTTTGTAGAATAAAGAGACTTTATCATTAAAATTGCCCACCCATCATCTCTCATTAAGTGTAACTATACTTTAGAAATCTTAGCCTGTGTCATAGCATTCACAATATCTCGATCCTTCCTTTATAATAGTAATGATAATTCATTTACAATTCATAATATATTTTTGATTAGATGCAAAGTGAATGCAAAATTAAATGTTTATAATGAATTCAAAAGACCATTAGCTTTAGCTCTCTATTCTGAAATTAAACCATCTTCCATAATAAACTCAATAAATCATGAACAAAAGAAAACATAAGAATTATGTTTGTCACTGTATCATAATGTGAGGCCCAAGCTTGGCCTTTTAAGATTAGTTTCTTGATTCAAGCCTCATCCACTAAGAATTTCAACATTTTTCTAATGCTTTTCTAACTCTAGCAATTCAAATCTCTTAAAGTATATCATGATGTTACATGAGCCTCCAACTGCAATCAATAAAAATAATAACTAAGTTGAAAATTGAGGCACTATAAATATATTTTTTGCAATGGTAACAAGTATAAGTTAGACTTGATGAGTAAAGCAATGCATATAGAAAGCATAAGGAATTTCCTTCAAAATCAAGCTTTTGAAACCGTTAAATTTACCTCACATGTTACTTGCATCATCATAACTTTGTCCATGTATTCTAGAGATAATTAACCTACATTTAGAAATGAAGAAGAAGTAATGAAGTATATATCACATAACTTTGTCCATGTATTCCATTGCTACTTTAAGTAATGAAGTAGAAGTATATATCACCAACATGCATAATTCTAAGAAAATGGTCAACAATAATTTTTTTATCCACATAACACCAAGAAATGGTCATTTATTAGACATATTATGTGACTCATCAATTATAATAACAAATAACTCATCTCTAAGTTCATTAATTATTACATCAGTAGTTTTAGCTACAACAGTGTTCACTATCTTTTTGAATATCAGGAGAAATTAGTTGATGGTCTTTTGAAGTATTTTATAAAACTTTAGTTTTTATTTTTTTCATTATGATCTGCAAGAAATTCGATAAGTTCAAGAAAATTACCCTGATTAGTAGAGCTTTTAGGTTCATTATGACCACCAAAAGCCAACCGATGATGTAAGAGAAATCAAATACAATCAACTCATATAGTCAAGCGACTTCTGTATATACTTTTAACTTGATTTAATTGCTTTGACATTGTAACTTAAATGTGTTAGCTTTGATTAATCAAATTCTCATATTTCTTTCAAGCTTGATTTTGAGCATTATTTGGACCCCTAACATATTTAAAAGATATTTTCTTTTTTCTTCAATTACTAAATCCTTCAATTACAAATGAATCTTCATTTCCTTGCTTTTCAAAATTACGCCTAAAATGGTGTGGTGTGAAATGAAGTTTGGTGTGTAGTATTGTTTTTCAATGCAAATAATGCATGCCATTAATTAGATGTTGAGTAGTTTGTTAGTAAAGGCTCATGTGATGGGACCTTCCTTGTCGTTGGATAAGGAGGGTTGCATCCCTATTATAAGAAGATGAAGGTGAGGGAAGCATCGTTGCATAGAGAAGGAGAGCATTGCATAGAAAGAGGGAAAGAGAGAGGGAGGGAGGAGGAGCATGTTCTATTTTTCAAAGTTTCCTTCATGGATTTTTAGTTAGGTAAGTAGATAGATGTATCTACATTTTATATATGATGATTATACTGGATCATGCATAAAGCATAATTTAGCTAAGATGTATGCAATTAATCATGCTTTGCTGATGAACTGAAATATATGTTATAATATTCATTTTATTTGATTTGCAAACAAGTTTTTATGTATGTTGTTTGGATAATTTGATCTGTTAAGTATGTTTGGTCGAAATATGATGTGAAATAATTATTAAAATGATGAAATATTTTGCCCATTTAAAATAGAAATTTTATCAAATTTTTATGTATTTGGTAAAATTTAATATCACATATGGGTCTTGAAATGAAACTTTTATTGAGTAGAATACATCATATAGCTCAAATCAAGGAAATTATATGTATATCAATGTCGTCAGAACCAAATCATGACCTGAACTATTTTTATGTCCGGTTCAGGTTTGACCGGTTCAATCGTAGGTTCAAACCTTTTTGAACCGTGAAGTCAGCATGACATATTTATGATATAATAAATATTTTAAAATTTTTAATTTTTTAAAATATAACTAATTATATATAATAGTAGTTATATATCATTGAAAAAACCTAATATGCATATAAAAAAACTCTACAGACAATAATAATGAACTATCAATGTAATCATACAAATTTTAAAAATAAATCTAACAAAATATTTAACAATTTAAAGGGAATTAACTAACCTGAAATGAGTCATATGCAAATCTTTCTTTATTCTTCTATACTTGATTGAATTAATGCAACTCTTAAAAAGAATTTAAGGTTACAAAAACAACTAAAAAGAAGGGTGGGCTCAACGCACTTAAAGGAATTGCCTGATCACGGAAGACCTTGGAAGTGACATCAACATTAACAGAGATGCTCCCTAGAAGATGATGCAACACTCCTATACATTTAATCCAGTTCATTAATCATGATTTCCAAATAAAAATTAACTAGATTATTGTACAAAAAATAAAAGAAAATCACCATTCCTCTTCAATCTTCCAACGGAACTTTTTTAGTTAAAACATCTAGCCCTTCTTATACCTATGAAAAACCAAAAGGAAAGAAAGTTAGTGAGAGTGAATTAGAAGTATGAGTATAAACTAACAAGTTGAGCTCGAGATAAAGATTGAAATAAAGAAAGGGAAGGAGAGAGATTTGCATAGAGTCGGCATTGATATTCTCGACAGGGAAGAAGGATGCAAGTTCGATTGCAAGTCTAGCCGAAGGTGGTGGTTATGATGGGTGTAGGGAGTGCGGGAGCAGGGAGGGTGGGAGTAGGGAGGCCGGGAGCACGCTGGCTAGGAGCAAGGAGGTTGGGAATAGTGAGGGCGGTAGTAGAGCTCTCTAGTGGGAACAAGGAGGGCGGAAGTAGGCGTTCGATGTTGATGTGGCAGTTGATGGTGGCGATTAGAATAGAGGGATAAATGGCCGACTGATCGGATGAAGCTAGCGACCGATCGATAGGAACAGGGGCAGCAGGAAGGGCAGATTAACGAGAGCAAGGAGGGCAACCATGGTTGAAAGGGCCGACGAACGACTGTCTAGTGGCTGCCTAAGGGAGAGGATTAGGCAAACAGCCGATGAGTGGGTGCTTGCTTGACTACCTATGCATGGGAAGGCTGGATTCCTAGAGCCGCCAAAAGGGAGAATGGGAAGGATAGCCAGAAGAGAAGGAAAATAGGGTTTGGGTTTTGCCGTTTTGGGGAAGGGGTGAGACTGCGAGAGTCATTTCGGTCGAATGGGCGGGAGATCGTGCTAGTAGGGAAGTTTTCTCCCCCCATTTTGTTTTATTTTTTTTCTTTATTTTTTTTAAAAAAACTTAAACTAGGCCGTGGTTGGCCCGGACCACATGGTCTAATTGCCCGGCCTAGACGAGTCAAGCAATTTTTGCTCATTTGAAGAAACTGGGCCTGGGTTGGACTGCTTCTCTTCTAGTTGATGGTTGGGTTAGCTAGACTGGGCGGCCCGGTCCAATTTTTAAAACACTGATGTTAATGTGTGGTTATTAAAGAAAATAAAAAATCTTTTCTTTAAGGGACGCTGTCCCACGAATGGCATGTAAATGATGAAAATGGGTTTTGTTGTGTCTATGATTTTTAAGATCTAAACTATTGAATGTATTCTAAATAATGATATTACCCAATGGTAGAAATTTGGGATTGAAATGACTTCATTTGATTGGTTAAATTTAATTAATAGTAAAAAAATAAAAAATTCATTAAAACTAGAATTCATCAAGACATGTCATTGCCATTTTTAAGAGGTAATTTCTAAAGTTGAAAATTAGACATAATGCATAAAATCCAGATTTAATAATAAAAATTTGTCAAAAAAATAAAAATTGAAAGGGATGAATGTCCCTATTGCTGGTAGCATCTAATGCTGCCTACCTAGGATTTTTTTTAGGCTGGTGCTAACCCAGCCCAACACACTAGTGCCAGCCCAGCCCAATGTGCTAGTATCGGGCTCTAGCCTAGTGCTAGGCAAGCCATGTAGAGCCCACCACAGGTAAGCCCAGACCCAAGCCCAGATGACGAGTTAGTGGCGGCTACGACATCTAGTCACCGGTTTGACATGTGAACAAATGACAGATAGTGTTTTTAATTGATTTGGACCATCTGATCTCCAATTTGGATGATTAAATAGTCAATTTTGAGATTTTTGAACATTCTATATTCAATAAAAGGGTCAGATTGTTAAAAATATGTCCATATCATATAAAATTAAATGACCAGATTTGATTTATTAATTTATGGACCCCATAATCTCCGATTTGGATGATCAGATAGTTGATTTTAAAGTTTTTGGACATTCTGGATCCAATGGAAGGGCTAGACTATTCAAAGATAACTAGATCACTTAGAGATGAATGACCAGATTTTATTTATTAATTTTTGGACCCCACAATCTCCGATCTAGATGATTAAATGGTTGATCTTGAGCTTTTTGGATGTCCTGGATCCAATGGAAGGGTTAGATGGTCCAAATAGTGGTCATGTTAGAGATTTGAATGGAAAAGGGATGTGATTCCTTAGATTTGATGTTATAGTCTACTAGACTAGTTATGATATGATTTGAGATGTTGATGTGTTGTGATGATGACCAGATTATGAGGTTTAAATGGATAGATGTGATGATGTGGTCTACTAAATTGGTTGGAATATGATCTGATGTGTTGTGATGACCAGATTATGAGGTTTGAGTGGACAAATGTGATGATGTGGTCCGCTAAACCAGTCAGGACATGATCTAAGGCATTGATCGGATGAGATGATTGTTAGATAGAGAGGTCTGAATGAGTAACATAGAAGGGATGAGATGTATTTTCCTAAGTTGATGTTGTGGTCGGTCAAATTAGACAGTTTATGATGTGTGGTGTGATATGATTAGTATTTTTATCACGTACGCTAGCTATAGCTATATTACTTACAAAGTTGTTGTGACTCATCTCAATATTATTTATATTTTTTTTTATAGAGAATGCCGCTTGTGAAGGGCATTAGTCATAGCGTGGGATAGGTGTGGCAAAGTTTTCTATAATAGTATTTTTTTAAGAATAGGTTTTGTATTTTTGTTTTTAAATTAAATGATTATACTTGATCATATTATGATCATATTATGAATTGTATGGTATTTTTATTCTTTTTCTTAATTATGAGTTATTGTGGTTACTTTTGTGCTTATGTTTCATCTCTAGTATAATAAATCTTGGGAGATTCATTCCTGGATTTAGAAATGATATTTAATCATGCCATTTTTCAAACTAGGGCATGATAGTTGGTATTAGAGCAAATCACACCAAGATTAAAGATGAACATAATGCATGAGAGGACCTAAAACTTAAGTATAAAAGATTGGGGTCAGTAGGAAAGGAAAAGTGCTACAAGCTAGCTTCCAAAAAGGCTAATAATCTGAAGGACTTGGCTTTTTACTACTTGAACCCTCCACGTTTTGCTAGGGGAAATAGCATGGCAGTTGAAAATTGACTTAATGCTATGGGCAAGACATTTGACTTCTTTAATTGTTTGAAGCACAGAGAATCCATCTTACAGGCTTTCAATTGATAGATGATGCTAATTAGTGGTGGGAGTAGCAAAAGTGAGTATTAGAGAGTTAAGACATTGAGAATACTTGGAACATGTTCAAGAAAATTTTTTATAAGAAATTCTTTCCTTTGAATCTCCAAGTTGAAAAAGCTCAAGAGTTTGTCGAACTGAGATAGGGGTCGATGACAATGGCCTAGTATGAGATGTAATTTTCTATATTGCTTCGGTTTACGCTAGATAATGCTGTAAATGAGGCTAAGCAGCTAAAGTTTGATGATAGTTTATCAATAGTTATCAAGGTCAAAATTAAGCTCCTCAAATGTCAAACCTATAGACAGACAATGGACTATCCTATGGTTGCCAAGAAGGAGATGAAAAAGACACTATACATGCTTGGTAAATGCAACAATTTCCCAGATAGAGAAGAACCGTTGGTTAACAAATGAGAGATTCAATATTCTAGATAAGGATTTAAGGGATCCAAGTTTAGGAAGGGAAGCAAACCTCGCAAGCATGATAAATGTAAAAGGTTTTACTTCAAACAATGCAATTTTTGATGGGATGCCTGCTTCAAATGCGGCTAGATGGGTCATCAGGCTAGGGAGTGTATAGTTGGGGTGATCTGTTATCATTGTGAAGCTGGTCATTACTTTAGGGAATATCAATCCCCTTTAAACAATGGGTAGCGGCAGTAGCAGCCAAGACAATATCAACAAACTAGGGCGACAGGTAGAGTAGTAGCACCACAGCAGTATGGTGGTCAGCAGACTACTTGGGTCTTTGCTTTGATACCAGAGTAGTCTCAGGCTTAGTAGGTGTAGTGACAGGTATTATTCAACTTTTCGGGCATTATTATCATGCTTTGTTTAATAATGGAGTAGAAAGTCCTTTGTAGCATATAAGTTCATTCGAGAACATGCTTCGCATTCTCGAAAGATGGTTGAGGATCTATTGGTTATATCACTTATGAGTGATAGTTTGGTCATGAATCATATCTGTTTATCTTGTCCTATTGAGATAGGAGAGATGGTGATGTCAACTGATCTAGTAGTTAAGCCTATAAAAGATTTAAATGTTATCTTGGACATGGACTGGATGAGTATATGGGTGGTTAGTAATAACTACCAAGAGAGGAAGATTAGGATCTGTTCAGTGGATCAAGTTGAATTTATCTTTGAAGAAAATCAAAGAAAGATGTGAAGATATTGAGACAAAGATGACAAGGTTTTCTGGTGATAGCTATGATGGTTGATGGGAAGGAGCTGAGAGTTGAAGATATACCTATGGTGCGAGAATTTTTAGATGTCTTTCCAGATGAGTCATCTGGATTACCTCCTAATAGGGAGATTGAATTTACTATTGATTTAATCCTTGGGACAAGTCCAATCTTTAAGGTACCAAATCGCATGGCTCCAGTGGAGTTGAGGAAACTAAAAAAGTAGTTGTAGGAATTGCTTGACCTAGGGTTTATCTGCTCTAGTGTGTCATCTAGGGGAGCAACAATTCTTTTTGTTAGAAAGAAAGATGATAGTCTTAGATTATGCATACACTATAGGGAACTAAACAAGGTGACTATCAAGAATAAATACCCTCTACTGCACATTGATGATTTCTTTGATCAATTACAAGGATCGATCATCTTTTCTAAAATTGACCTTCAATCCAGTATGGTCATTATGAATTCCTGGTGATGTCTTTCGGGCTGATAGATGCTCCGACAACTTTTATGGATTTAATAAATCGGATATTCCATTAGTTCTTAAATAAATGCATGATTGTATTCATTGATGATATTTTGGTATAGTACAAGAGTAGAGAGGAGCATGCAGAGTAGTTGAGAGATGTGCTTTGTGTTCTAAGAAAGTAAAAGTTGTATGCTAAGCTAAAAAAGTGTGAGTTTTGGCTAGATAACATCTCTTTCCATGGACATGTAATCAGTGGTGAAGGGGTTTCTATAAACCCATAGAAGATTGAAGTAGTGGCGAACTGGGAGAGACCTACTATTATGGTTGAAGTCCATAGTTTTTTGGTTATAGTAGGTTATTATAGATGATTTGTGAAAAATTTCTCCTCTATTACGGTGCCTTTGATGCGATTGACATACAAGAATACAAAGTTTGTGTAGATAGATAAATATGAGAGGAGTTTCTAAGAGTTGAAGAATCGAATGACCACAGCTATGGTGTTATCTTTACTGGATAGTAGAGGTAATTTTGTAGTGTATAATGATGCTTCCAAAAAAAAGACTTGGGTGTGTTTCTATGCAACATGATAGCATGATAGCATACACTTTACATCAGTTGAAGTGGTAGAAGCAAAATTATCCTATGCATGATTTGGAGCTTACGGTAGTAGTGTTTGCCTTAAAAATTGATGATATTACCTGTATGGTGAGAAAACTAAGATTTTAATAGACCATAAGAGTCTTAAGTATGTTTTCTCCCAGAAAGAGTTGAATTTCATGTAAAAGATATGGTTAGAGTTGTTAAAGGATTACGATGTCACCATTTATTAACATCTTGGTAAAGTTAATGTGGTGGTAATGCTTTAGTAGTTGATCCACCAGATGGAAGGACTGTAACTTGAAGTGTTGTCTCTAAAATAAATGAGACTACTGAGTGCTTTGTAAATTAAGCCGACACTTATCGATCGGATTAAGGCAATTCAAAAGCAGGATCCATTTGTTTGGGAAGTTTGTGACAAACTAGATTGGGGAGAGCAGATTGAGTTTCAATATGGACATGATGGTACCCTCTTGTTCCTCAACAGATTGATGGTACCTAGTGTGGACAGTCTCCGAAGAGAGATCCTAGAAGAGGCACATCAATCAAGGTATTCCATACATCCAGGTAGTATTAAGATGTATAGATATTTTAAAGGAAGCTTTTGATGGAATAATATGAATAGAGAAATTGCTCAGTTTGTTGCTTAATGTTTGGTGTGTTAACAAGTTAAGGTTGATCATTAGAGGCCGACAGGTTTATTACAACCACTTGAGATTCCAAAATGGGAGTAGGATCATATCATAATGGATTTTTTTACTGTCTTGCCTCGTACTCAAGCACATCGTGATGCAATCTAGATTATTGTGGATCGACTTACCAAGATAACCCATTTTTTGCCATATCGGATGACCTCCAATGCGGATCAGATGGCTAAATTATATATTTGGGAGATTGTTAGACTTCATGGTATGCCTGTCTCAATTGTATCAAATAGAGATTACCAATTTATCTTAGAGTTTTGATAGAGTATGTAGAAGGCAACGAGGATAAAATTACACCTGAGCTTCACATATTATCCTCAGACAGATGGCTAATCCTAAAGGATGATCCAAGTTTTGGAGGACATGTTACAAGCTTATATTTTAGACATCAAGAGTTCATGGGATCATTACTTACCATTAGTGGAGTTTGCCTATAATAATAGTTCTATAGCAAGTATTGGCATTGCTCCATTTAAGGCATTATATGGTAAGAAATGTTGCATGCCACTATATTAGGAGGAGGTTAGCAAGCAAAAGCTATTATCGCCTAAAATGATACAGTAGGAGGCAGAGAAGGTCAAATTGATAAAGAAGTGTCTTGAAGCTACTCAGGATTAGCAGAAAAAAATATACTGATGGGAGGTGTCGAGATCTTTAGTTTGTAGTTGGAGAGCATGTATTTCTAAAATTCTTACCCACCTGTAGAGTTATGAGATTTGGAATAAAAGGGAAGCTAAGTTTTTTTCTTATTAGGCTGTTTGAGATCCTAGAATCAATTGGTGGAGTCGCATATTAGTTGACTTTATTGCCATCATTATCGAGAGTCCACAATGTATTCTACATCTCATAGTTGAGGAAATATGTAGCAAATCCTTCTCATGTGTTACATGTAGAGCAGTTTCAGTTTAAGGAAGACCTAATATATCAGGAGTGGTCAGTCTAGATACTTAATGTCTATGATAAACAAT
Source organism: Pouteria campechiana (assembly GCA_036873735.1). Taxonomy (NCBI): domain Eukaryota; kingdom Viridiplantae; phylum Streptophyta; class Magnoliopsida; order Ericales; family Sapotaceae; genus Pouteria; species Pouteria campechiana. The sequence goes on from JAYJMB010043331.1 coordinate 31,038, forward strand.
TAAGGGGGATGACAATAAGATAGGTCTTGGTTCAACAGAATAACTATAATGAGAAAGAAGCTACATGAAAACTTGAGGAAGACATTCGAAAGCTTTTACCCTAATGTATTGAAAGTTTCAAGGATGAAACTTTTGTAAGATGGGGAGAATGTAATAACCTGTATAAATAATAATAGTATATTGAATAATTGTGATAGCTGTCTACAAGTAGGTGTGTCGTGTAACGTTATTTTTCAATGCAAATAATGCTTGCCATTAATTAGATGTTAGGTAGGTTTTTTTTACAAAGGCTCGTGCGACGTGACCTTCCCTAAGCATCCCTATTATAAAAAGATGAAGGTGAGTGAGGTGTCGTTGTGTAGAGAAGGAGAGTGTTGCACAAAGAGAGAGAGAGAGAGAGAGAGAGAGAGAAAGAGAAGGAGGATGAGGTTCTATTTTCAAAGTTTCCTTCATGGATTTTCAGTCAAATAAGTAGATAGATGTATCTACATTTCATATGTGATGATTATATTGGATCAGATCATTAATTAGACGTGTATAAAGCATGATTTAGCTGAGATGTATGCAATTAATCATGTTGTGCATATGGACTAAAATATATGTTATAATTCTCATGTTATGTGATTTGCAAATGAGTTTTTATGCATGTCATTTGGATAATCTGATTCATTAAATATGTTTGGGTTATTTGTGTTTAGATACCCTATGAATTTGGTAGGAATATGATGTAAAATGATTGTTAAAATGATAAAATATTGTTGCCCATTTAAAATACAAATTTTGTTAAATTTCTATGTATTTGGTAGAATTTAATATCATATATGGGTCTTGAAATGAAGCTTTTATTGTGTAGAATACATAATATAGCTCAGATCTAGGAAATTATATGTATATAAGCGGTTATTAAAGAAAGGGACTAGTTACAATAGAAGCACCAACATTTTAAGAAGTCTAGAAGCAGTGGTAAGAAGGTAATTTCCTCTGTGCATGGATGGGAATGAGTATTGTGTGAGTTGAGGTAGGTGGGACTTGGGAGAGTGCTCTAGGATGCATAGAATGGTGTACACTACTCAGGGCTATGTAGCAATAATCATGTTTATTTAGCAAATCTGATATGTTGATTAGTCATAATAATTATCTAGAAACATTATTATATAACCAAATATCCATTTATTATGTCACAAATGGCCTGAGAGTGCACACAACTGTGTGGGACTGAAAGCATGGGAATGGCTTTGTATGGTAAATCTGAGAGCACCAATTAAGATGCACCCTTAGGCCATTTGTGACAATGTGGCCATTGAAATGGCAAGCTGACCCATTGATCTTAGAGGAGAAGACATTGGGAGGCTCATGGTGGATGTTTATACAAAATTATAATTTACAGGTAACAAAAATCAAGCCAAATTGTAGATACCACTAGTACCATTCACCGCCCATCTGACCCTTGACCTCGTTTGACCGATGATCCTATATTGTGCTTGACAGGCCTATACACGGCTATATGGGCTGATAGTCATTTACCGGACATTTATTCAGACTTTGACAAACCTTGATGAAGCCCATAAAATTCTTTCATCTTATCCAACTTTGATGGTCCTTGACATAGCTTGATGGACCTTGATGTTCCTTGATATAGCTTGACGAGCATTGCAGATGGGCCTTGATATAGATTGATGGGTAGCTCATCCAGACCTTGATGGTCCTTGATAGGGCTTGATAGTCACCTTACTTTTATGGACCTTGACTGGTATTGATGGGTTTTCATGACGAATTTGACGGGACTTGATGGATACGTGACTACTTTTTAATCGACCATGATGGGCTTTTATGGACGTTAATGGAACTTGATGAAGCTTGATTGGGCTTGATCGGGCTTGATGGAAAGAACTGGACAGGCCTTGACTTTTGATGCAAATGTCGGCCAGTTCGTAAATATGCAGAAATTCTTTTTTTCTAGCAAGGTAAACCTATTTATTTTGAAATAAATTTTTTATAAATGATTCTATTGGAATGGAAATAAATTTTTTTTCTCTCATTTAGTTGTTAAGATGATAAACCATTTTATAGGGAAAAAAATTAACCTCTTCATGTAAACTTGCATATAATAATTATTTATATTTTTTCTATTATTATTTACATCATTAATAAAAATATATTATTTACCTTTGAATTTCCTTCATTCCCAATTAGCCAATCAAGCCTACTCCGATGTACTGTTTCTTTGATGCTTATTGTGGAATATTCATGTTAATTAAAATTTTTAACCATTTCTTGTAAGGTTTTGTATAATTAAAATTTCTCTATTTTTTATTATTATTTACATTATGAATAAAAATAAATATAAATTAAGTTTCTTTCCAATTTCTTTCATTCCTAATTAGCCAATCAAGGCTATTCGCCGCCTTTGTCATTCTAATTTCTTTCACTGTTATTTGAGATAAATTTGTAATAATTTATTGCATTCGAATTGAAAATAAAAAAATGATTTTAGCAAGCCTATGAATATATTTGTTTCATTAGGTCATTAACTTACATGTGGAAAAAATGATTTCAATGTTTCCAATTGGCATATACTTGTTGCTGATTCAACCAAATCGTCCAATTTACCTAGCAAAATTGCCATCGTCAAAATTTTGGTGGGCTGCTTCACGTGGAAAATTTGTGGCTATAAAAGAGCCAGTTGAGATAGTTAAATTAGGTGTAATTAGATGTGGGTCCCAATTGAGTCATGGAATAGGTGCACTCCCTCCCAGTCTATGCGTTGCCTTCAGCGTCAGGTGTAGGCTCTTTTATGCACCTACATCCACCATTTGTTTATGATGGGAGCACTTATTATCACAACAACCGAATTCTTTAGTGCCTATACCCAGCCTTCTGCATGGGTTGACTTTAACTTCACTGCTTTGCTTTGGGTGAGAGAGAGTCATCCTTTGCTTGCTTTGTATTAGGCAAGACAGAGTCATCCTTTATTGAAGATTGTTTCCTTTGCATTGGGCGAGAGTCATTGTAGTGAGTTGATGATTGATTACTTTGCATTGAGCGAGAGAGAGTCATCTTTTATTGACGATTGCTTGCTTTGCATTGGGTGAGAGTCATCCTCTGTTGACATTCTGTGTTCTTTACATTGGGCCAGAGTCATCCTCTATTGACAATCTTGAAGGTCATGGTGACTTATCCAGAGCATAACATCGATGATGCACTACTGCCACAAGATGCAACTGAAATGATGAAGTCGTTACAGAAGCTACAGGCTACTGCAGAGGTAAGTTTGTAAGTGCTTAGGTTTTGCCTTAGTAGGAGTAAATTTTGGCTAGAGTAAAAGAGATTCGGTAATGGGGATTTGGTAATGCAAGAATAACGAATGCAGATAATAGAGCAAGTAAAAAAAGTGATGAACATTATGAAGCATTTAAGGTAGGAGTAGAGGTAGTCTCAGGAATTTAGGAACGAATTAATATACTTTGATATTCAAAAGTTGTAACTAGTAACATGCATATATGGGTATTGAGAATCAGTCACGCGGTTGTAATGAGCACAAGGGCTGTTGAGAGAATGGCCAAGCTTGCATCAGGAAAGGAACATGGGTGACAGGTATAATCTATCCAGGCCTCCTGCCAGGCGCTTGAAAGTGTAGGGAAATGTGGAATGCAAATTCCCGCTTGGTCTTCAATTCTTGGTCAGCCAACCCCACCTTTAGCCTGGAAGATCACCGCTAAATGATTTTATAAGCCATCACGAGAATAAATGAGGCTCAAGGTGCGATCATACCGACCTCGAAGTGTTTACTGCTAATCCCATAGATATTGTTCTCTCTCCAACTGACGCTAATAACTCATACTAGATGACAACCAAAGGCCATTGAGAACCGATTGAAGTGTATTATTTGCATCCTACAACAGACCAATTCAAGTGTATCAAGTGGGCCCTAAACACTACCCAGGTGGATAACAGGTAAGCACCACACCATGTTAACGTTTTCCCCAACTTTGCATAACTAACATTTCACTAATTCATCTTGAAAATTAACGGCTTGGGTTTTGGAAGTGTTGTGCTCTTTGCATTGCAACACTTGGTAGTAACAAGAGGGAGCTTTCTATCCTTGAGGGAGGGTTGCAACATTGGATCATTGGTAGCCACCCCTAGTCCGTCTTGCTTATTTGCCTTGCACCTTGCTGTATCAACACAATTGTGCTAACTACTAAATTTGGATAGGTCTTAGATGCATACTTGACATTGCTTATTTACCACCAACGAGAGCACATTGCTAGAGTATGACGTCATTAATTCAATTCTACAATGGGGGTGGGTTGCATGCCAGTTTCATTTGCTCTTATAGTTAGATATACTTATATACACATTTGCCTACACCGTTGTTCTTTCTTGCAGCGGGTGACACTTGTGGGAACTATGGACAAGAAGCAGTCATTGTTTTGCATTAGATCAAATGACTATTATATCTTGGATGTGGACTAGGTGCAGTCTTTATGTATCTTGTTAGCTAAATTGTGGTTACATAACATGCTTAATATATTATGTTGGATGTTTTGGATTTATTATTTTGGATAGATCTTTGTGCCTATTCTAGTTGAGGGAAAGCATCATGTTGCATTTGGCATGGACATGAAATATGGTGAGTTCCATTATTTGGACCCTTGTGGTAAGGGCCAAAAGGAGAGAATCCAACAAATGACAAAATGAGTGGTAAGCAAATGGGATTATGCATTAATTGGGGATTCTTTTTTACACAAAATAAACCATGTTTGTGACTTATATCATGTCTGTTATAGGTGAGGATGGTGCAAAAATTATGCCAATACCATGTTGATAAGCCCGATCCATATGGCTTTGAGATTATTACCAATATCGGGGTAATAATTGCTGATAGGTAAGCGCACCTCAGCCGAACATGGCTTCGTATTACTTGTAGCGGCTTCAAATGGGAATGTGTTTAGGACTTATTTTTAATTGTCTGCAAGTGCGACTGTGGGGTGCATATTTCATATATTATGCAATACTATACCAAGCCAAGTTCAATTGTTGTGGATCCAGTAAGTGCATAGTATAATCTGCTTGTAGCTGGCCAGCAATCAATGCATTTGGATTGCCAAGGCAGTGAGGTGCACATGACAGACTAGGAAGCCTTGCTTAATGACTTTTAACTGTGTTAACTCTCTTTGCAGTGTATACAAAAGCTATAGAGGTGGAACATCGCATTGACATTGCTATGTGATAAGTTTAACTCTCATGTTGCTTACCATACTAAGCAGATGGGCTGTTGGCTCCGCTGAGTTTCAATGGGTGAAAACAACTTTTTGCCAACTTTTTGGGGCATGCATACGACCTACATGTCTAAGTGCATTGCATTATTTAAGTGGCTGTAATTGAGCCATCTTCACAGGCTGCAGCTCATGTGAAGTGACATGCTGGGCAAGTCCTTCACTACAGGTAGCCTTTAAATATTAATATTGGCTCTGGACAATGGCCTAGTTGGGCAAGATATGGTGTATAGTGTGTACACATTTGACTATTTACTGCACCGACTTTGTTGGGTTGTGGGTGCTTTTCACTATGGGCCAAGGGAGTCTACCTACTCTAGCCGTGTGTCTACATCATTGTCTATAAAGTGGATGTTTAGGATCAGAAGTGAAGCATTCTTCTCATCCCTTGCTCTGCAACTATTGCTTCCTGTGCACCTTCAATAAGTAGTTTTCTAAGGATTCATTTAGGCGGCAAGAGGCATATATTTGGGGGGTCGGTCCTTCAAAGTGGAGTGTGCGGGGCTTACACGTCTACTACAAGTCTTTACAGGCCTAACATTTTAGGGGCAAGGGAGCTCTAAGTACTATAAACAGTAATGTGTCCTCTACATTTCCTTTCATTCCCCAGTTCAAGATCAATTGTATGTTGATGAAAGAAAATGGTTATCTGATCTCTTACTTAGTTGATAGGTATGCCCCTAAGAAAATGCTACATGTTGTTCATTGGGAGAAGACCTGATGTGTAAGAGAGCTATGCCGAGGTGGTCTCCCAGGTGACGGGTATAAAAACTCCATGCACGCATCTTATCCCACTCTAGCGGAGGCGCAAGAGGCATATGCAAGATCCTTGGAGATGTGGAAAGGGCCTTCTAAAGTTGAGAAGCGGGTTGTCCAATGTGACTGTGGAAGGTGTGAAGTGTGCAGTGATTGAGCAGGGCCATCTTCACAAAATCACCGTCGTTAACCTATCTGTGAATATATGCATATGACCCACATAGCCATCTGTAAAGGTTGCCCAAGCAGCAATCATATGGTCTAATTTGTTGTTGGACGATATGGTAGGTGAGGTGGTTAGAAGTATTATGCAAAGGTCATATGTGTCCTCAAATATGTGTATAAATATGCAAAGTATTATGATTGTGAACTGTATTGGATGTCTTGAGTGCAATGGGATTTCCTAGGACATGTGGGTTGGCTGAGTGTTGGGTTGTCTATTCAGGGGCTAGTGAGACACATGCGAACAACCTACGCATGGTTTGTCGTGCAAACCGCAAACTGTAAAATGGGCATTAGCGGTCTCACTCTCATGGAGCGCACACCCATGAGTGAAGCCATGGCATTAGGATGCTCCAGCACAAATTCAAGAGAATCCGCTCATACATAAATACCAAGCACAGCCGCAGGTGGCTGTTTTAATCAATTGTGGCAAAGGGCATGCATAAGTGCATGCTGATCGTTGCACCTTTTTCCTGAATTTGGATACAGCACATCTTAAGCCACGGTGTGAGAATTCGAATACACATGAAGACCAAAAAGCTTGGACAAGGAAACTAGAGGTGGTTTAGGCAACAGATTCTAAGCTGTGACTTGGGATTACAAGTCGCGGCGTTGGTGTGAGTGTGGGGCGGGTGTTTAGTGGTGCAATCTACAGAATTTAAGCTACAACTTGGGTTTCTAAGTCACAGCGTGAGTGTGAGTGTGGGATGTGTGCATTCAATGGTACAACCATCAGATTATAAGCCACTACTTGGCCTTCCAAGTCGTGGCATGAGATTGAGAGTGATCCGTGCAAGTGCAGTGGTGCAAACCGCAAGTTGTAAGCCACAACCTAGATTTTCAAGGCACAGTGTGAAGGTGAGTGTGGACTGACAACATGCAGTAGTGCAAACCGCAAGTTGTAAGCCATGAATATAAGCCACGACTTAGCCGGTGTATGTCGTGGTGTGAAGGTGAGTGTCGGCCGTGCGTCCATTTGAAGACCATAAAAAAGCGTCTTGCTTGTTATGCCCTCTGACACAATGAACCCTCTCATCTCTCCTTTATCAAGAATGCCCCTTCTTCTCCCCTTCCCTTCAAGCGCAACTATCTTCTCTCTTTCTCCCATCAACTCACGCACTCTCAACATTATGCATTCTCAATAGTAAGACACTCTATCAACTATCCTCCCTCAATATCTACTCTCCCAATGCCTCTTCTCATTTTTGGTTGCTTCTATCTTCTCTCAATAGTGTGGATTTTGGGTCATGAAGAGCAAGGTTAGGCCTAGTGGGTGTTTCTCCAAATTCCTTGCATTCTGTTGTGGTGTTGGAGTGTGTTGGAAAGTGGTGCATTGCAAGTGTTCGATGGTTTGTCAGAACTGGGGAACATTTTCAAATTTTGTTGGAATGAATGGGATATCCAATTGGGAGTGATGTATACATGAGGTGCATTTGAATTTAGTGACTTGCATTGAAGAAAATTTGACTGAGCTGGAGTGCCTACAAGGTATTCGTAACATAAGGCCAATCGAATACGACGTGGAATGTGGATTTTCAAACTGCTTGATTTGAACATGTTTCTAGACTGTTGAGCAGTGTGATTAGCCCTCCTTGGATTGTAATTCATTATACCTCCTAAAAGGTTACAACCAGTGGTCCATCAAAAAAGAGGCGGGTGGAACTTCTAAATTGCCAATTGTGCCCACATTTGTCAATGAGGCAGCAGTTGAAGACTACAGTCACTCTATTGTCTATAGGTCATGCATCCCAAAGTGGGGATTTCAACTTATATTCGGTAGTACCTTGGAGATGATCAGCAACAGAGGTTGGTAATGATTGACAACACAACCAAGTGCTGCACTAGTGCCAGTCATTCAGGAGTTTTATGCAAATGCTTGAGAGCAACATAAGGCAGACTCAAGATGATTGAAGAAGCTAGTGTAGGGAAAGATGGTGCCTTATGATCACTCTTCCATCAATCGAATCTATGGATAAGTAGATATTGATGTGGATGAATTTTTAGCTTGGTTGGAGCAAGGGCCCAATCTTGAGGCTATGCTCGGTCTACTTGCCAAACCAAGGACCCAATGGAAGGGTAAGAATGACAGAGTAAACAGCTTTCCACGGGACAAGCTTAAACCAAAAAGTAAAGTGTGGCACTACTTTATCTCTGCAAAGATGCTTCCAACCAATCATGTATCCAATGTCATGAAGGAGAGAACACTTCTCAACTATGTTATCTAGATTGGCTTGTCTATTGATGTGGGCCGTCTGATTGAAAAATCCATAGTCTCGCTATTTACAGGAAAGATGACTGGAGGCTTGAGACATCCTTCTCTTATCTATGGATTATGTCTCCAAGTCGTTGTTCCAACTGTTAATTCTAAGGGGCTCCAACACCCATTATCTCCCATCACCCATGCTATGCTTTATTCATTTGAGAAACAAAGTGGTCGGGAGGAGGCCTCAGGTGGAGCTGTTGCCCCTAACTTTCCTCAACACCGACCTCCCATGCAACCCCCCACTATTGAGCCTATGATTTCTGATTTACTTGAATAGATCAGGGAGTTAAGGGACTACACTGAGCATCAGAATAAGGAAAAGCTACAGGAGTGGCCGCAATAATACCAATTCTTTATGGACTATACCAACACACTGAATGCGATGTTTTAGAATTGTAGCATGTCACAAGGACCCCGCTCCATAGTTTTTCCTATACACCACCAACGTATCCCTCAGTCTTCCCACCTATAGAAGAATTGAATTATGATTTTGAAGCGTAAACTGTCTTAGGACTATCCTCTGAAAAATTTCCTTCATTGTACACTAAGGACAATGTTCTCTTGGTTGATGCATGTTTGCCTAGTTATGTTATGTTTCCATCTCTATGTTATGTGTAAATCTACAATTCTATGTTTTGTTTAAATCTCTTGGAGTGACCCTTGTATCTCACATTATTCAGTGGTACGCCTCTGCATGTAAAGAGGAATTATGATTTGAATGACAAGGTCCTATAATGGAAAATTTGGCTTGGTAGTGAGTTGAGCACAAAAAATTGCACGATCACATTATATCTATAATATTGCTGGAGGAGAAGACATCTTGCTCAAATGTTTAGTTTTTTTACACAAAAATGGATAACATTAGCACCTATAAAAATAAAAACTAAAAGATAGACACCCCGCTAATGGCCTATTTAGTTTTTTTACACAAAAAATAATAACATCAACACCTATACAGATACAAAATAAAAGACAACTGCTAATGCAACTTTAACATCTTAGTCAACAGTGTCGCGGACGGGTGTTCCTCGCACAGTCAAAACACACAATGTGGATGGCTCCATAGATTTGTGTCACATTTTTGTCTCACTCTGCTATTTGTGAAGATTGGCTTGCCTCCAATCCTGCGCCTTGAGAGTAATCAGAGGCATCGCACGGTTCCTAGAATTAGTGAGGATGTCCATAGCTATTTGGTGGTGAAGCAGTTCGATGTCATCCTACATCCAAAGCATATAGATGTCTTGGTGGCTAGAGATACACAGTCTATGATAGTGTATGCAAATGCAGGACCAATTCACATACCGACGAATAGGGGAGGGCTTTGCCAATCTGAAAGTGCATCATGTTGCACAATATGAACACGCCGCAATCAACGCTGTAGAGATAGAGTAAATAGTTTGCATTAGCTTTCATGCTTGGTCCGAGGATAAGTGTTTCTAAGCATGTAAGCAATAATAGGTCTAAGGACCCCTTGCATATAATTGAGCACACAATAATGTATACCTACTCACCCATTTTGCTGTTGTGGAACACCGTCAAGCATTCGCCTCTCAAATCCTTTCACTTGTCTCTTCTACCCTAATCGTTCCAACACTCCATCTAGTGTTGTGACCTATAAATCATGGTGTCATTATCACCTTATGAAATGTGTGGAAAGGATAATTTTGAGGTGCATTACTGTGCTCTGCTATCTTTTTGGTGAGCCTTACCAGTTTTGGAGCAATTGAGCAAACCTACCTTGTTGATCTCATCTAGGAAGTATATAACCCGGCTAGGGATGTCAACTGCTAGTAGGACCTAATGTTGTCAGTGGCAGACTGGGATAAAAATCTAACCAGACGTGCAAAAAATAAAGTTAATATAGGCCTTTTTGTCCTATAATGATACATGCAAAGAATGAAGCGACATGGGATTGATGCTGATCAATCTTATACCATGGTAGCCGCACATAAGCAGGTTGCCAAGCTCTCATTTTTGAACATGCCAAGTGGGATGGCTCCATCGTGGAATGCATAGTGTTGCACCATGGAGTACATGTAAAAAGTTATGAACATAGTGTCCATAGTTACAGCTAAACCACGTTTGAAGTGTGCATATACTCAAATCTACGGGTAGCGAAGCCTACTACGAAAGCACAGTCAAAGTGGTACGTTGAGGAGGGTTTGGCACGCCCCTCGCTCTCTCTCTGGTCCATCATCCGTGTGACATAGATATCAACCACCTACACACACCCAAGTAATAAGGGATATTTAATAATCTGTGAACTTGGATGTAACAGAAAAGGAGAGGCGGTTAAAAATGGGACTGAGGAAAGACAAGGCACTTAATTTTACCATAGAGTTGAGCTCTCATCTTGGGGCTGGTGAGAAGAAGATATTCTGATCGATCACATAGCTCTCCCATGCGAACAAGGTCTCATTGTGGAGAAAAAACTCTTTAATGGCATCATTGGGGCATGCACAAAGCCATGAGGGTCACGTATTACTCACCCTATTTCTAGCACGCTTAGATCGAATGAGTACTCACCTAGGATGCGAGCTTTGTCACTCGGCCCCCTCCAGTCCATTCACATTTCCCTACAGCTCTCGGTGGTTGCGCTTTCCTACATGGACAAGAGAATAGTAAGATAAGCAGTAAGGATAAAGAAGGCCATCACCTGGCCATATTAGTGACATCAACACATCTCTGTTGCAGCTCACAGGAGGCGACTTCTGCTCATCTTCCCCCGAAATGGCTAGCACCTGCTTCTCCTTCTCCTTGGGAGGGCACTTCTTGTGGTTTTTGATGGGCTCAAAAGGGGTCCACACATTAGGGCCTAGCTTTCTGACCTTTGTCTCTCAATGTGGCTGTAACTTTTCTACATCCTCAGGGTTGACGCTTTGTGTTCTCTCATCATCATTGCCTTCTTCATCCAAATCAGCAAATTGGCCCTC
>JAYJMB010043331.1:42590-77298 GCA_036873735.1 Pouteria campechiana
TCTACATCCTCAGGGTTGACGCTTTGTGTTCTCTCATCATCATTGCCTTCTTCATCCAAATCAGCAAATTGGCCCTCCACTTGGCTGCTCCCCCATCCTTCATGCTTTCAGCGCTGACATCACTGTGGATGTGTGCATCCATGTTGCTTTGGGGTGGCTCCGATGCATACTCAGCACTAATCACATTGGGCCCAACCCCTTTGAGGTCCTCATCAAATGTGTCTACAAATAGATTGATTAAGAGGACTCCTTAGGTGCATTTCCAAGCCAGTGAAGCCCCACCATTGGGTTGCAAGTAAACTTGCAATCAAGGGATGAGACACTACCTCCTCACGGCCACCCTCAAAGCCTGCCAAACACGTAAGCTCGTGCTTTGCTATCCTCACCATCAGCTTTTTGACCAAACCTTCCAACATCTATGCAAACCATATAATGCTCCGTTAGTAATGCCCCCCACAACGGCAACTAAATTGTGGGAATTTATCCATGTCATACTTCCTAATGGATGACATACCTCGAGGGGCTCCATGACAGAGCCATCATTACACTTATTGAAATGCGTCTATCTCCCATTCTCCTGTGTAGATAGAAAAGCCAACGTGATTGATCATTTTTTTTAGGGAACTGAAATTCAAAGTGTAGTCCTATTATGATGCCTAGTCCACACCTTTAGCAGAGCCTCCAAATCTTGCTCCCTCCTTTGAAATGCTATCTACTCTGCCCTCGTGAGTATGATAGTGTTTGCTCGAGAGCATCGCCCACCTAATGGAGACACATGGTGTGGCTCAGCTGTGCCTGTACTTGTACCCCTTACAAAGTGCGGTGTGACCGGTGTTGTTTACCGTGAGGGTGCATCACTTGCCACCCTAGCTATGACTATACTATATCCATAGTAGAGTGCGACATGGCCGGTGTTGTTTGCAATGTGAGTACAACACTTGCCCCCACAACCATGCCTATACTACCTCCTAGGGCAGACTGCGACATTGCTAGCATTGTTTGACCTATAGGTGCATTAGTTGCCAATCCTACAGATGGTGTATGCACATGAGGTTTGCTTACGGATACTTGCTGGCCAACATTCGCCACTCCTACCACCTGTTCCCATAGCGAAGCATATTGGTACTCCACCATCAGTTGCTTTGTGGTCTCTTCCTCTAAAAGGTCGTGAACAACTTGGGCAACAAATGCCAAAAAATAATGTTTCATTATGGTTTAAGAAGTGGAATGCAAGACATCACTTTCTAGCATGCTTTGAATTGGATTATTCACGTAGACCCTACCAAACCCCAACCGCTATAGCGCCTTAATCTTATTGGTGTAATGCTTATCATCCTAGTAGTTGAGCAATGGCAAGGATGGCCTCCCCTTTAGTTCAGGAAATCACTAGTGACTGTAATGCACCAGGAACCATATCTACAAACAAAGTGAAACCCATATATGATGTATGCATTTCATTAATAACAGTAACTTGAGTTGGGCAATTGATGAATCTAAAACCTGACACTTATAACAAGCCAAGGCAGCCTCTAATAGTGTGTCTATCTGACATGTGGAATGCACATAGGGCGTTGTTCAAGTGCTCCACCATGTGCATCCCCCATGCATAGGACCGGATCATATTGACATTAGCCACATGGTTCAGATAGAAGTCATGGGTGCGATTGTTGGCAGCGGGGCATAGAAAGGCTACAAGGGCATAGAGAATAAAGTACTACTGGAACCTTTCTCCTATGGCTCTTGATGCAATCTCCTCCCTTAGCATCTTCACCCACACCACTCCCTGATTCCTCTGGAGTCCTAGGCTTTCTCGCAGCTCATTTGTGTTCGCCATTCTTGTTAGAAGCTCTATAGTAGCACCTCTCACACTCATCCCAAGGATCACCACTGCATCCCTCTCTGTCGAGGCTATAAGCTATCCATTTATTAGGAACGCCCTCTCTCGCACCCTGTACTGCATAACCAGCCACCTCAATAGGGGGGGGGGGGATTCAGTCTCTTCAAAGATAGTGTAAGCAACCCTCTGAACCCAAGCTCTCAGACCACCTTTTTTTGAGCATGCGTGAGTTGTGTGACCATATTGTAGAAGCCATTTACCAAATAAGATCCCTCCACAATAAACTCTATAGGTGCAGATCCACCAACCCTAGACATCCCAACTAGCACCTACATAACATGAGAGCGCACACGTCAGGATCTGCCAAAACAATTCTAAAATATAGCTATGCTGTAAGGAGGTGCAAAATTTATAAATAATAAGTAAATCAACATGGTGACCCTACGGATGAAAATACACTAGCAATTAACTAGCACCCAGTAAGCATGTAAGCTTTAACATGGGACCACCACTCCTTTTGCTAATTAATATAGCTGTAAAGAACCAAAAGGCAATGTCCTATCATAGTGCATCGTATGGTAGTGTGGAGAATAGTGTGAACAATGAGCAGAATTTATAAATGCACTGTAAGAGGACAATGTAAAATCATGGAATGACAGCTTACTAGTAGCACAACCATTTAGTTACAAGCATTCCAGTTAAAGTACATAATAGTCAGCACAAGATGCAACTGTAAGGAACAACAATAAGGTAGCAAAAGAAGATAGTGAACAGCCTAGTAGTGTTGAGAATAGTATGAATAGAATGTATACTTGCCCTGTGAGAGGACAATGCAAAGTCATGGATGACAGCCTACTAGCAACGCAACTAGCAATTTCCAAGCTTTATGGTAGGACCACAATGGCCATGTTATGTTCCACTAGTATGAAACAATGAACCCTTGTGAACCAGCCATACAAATAGCTGTACAAGAGGCAATACGAAGCATATAGTAGTACAAACAACAAACAAACAAACAAGCTATGCCCAAATAGAGTAAGAGAGCCTAATCCCATCCTTATTGCTTGAAAAAAAATAAGCTCACCATACAATGATAAACATTAAACTAAATCTGGGAAATATCGCTTCGCCAATCTAAAATATTGACATGAAATCTACCAAATGTTTATCACTTTTACAACCTAGAAAATAATAAGAAATTTATTTTTTAGATCATGTCAAACCAGAATACTGCAAGGGCTAGCCATTGCTATTTGGGCAAGGCTCCTTTTTTCTTGCGCTTGGGTCATCCTCAACTGGTTGCAATTGGTGGATTCCTAAGGGGCTCACAATCACCCATCTTGGCAGCGCATGTTGACATTACTGGAGAGCTGACTGACCCTTCCATCCCAGCACTAGTACCCATCCCATTGCACCATTTCTTCATCTCTTCTACATCTTGCAAGAGTTGTTGCCCTGCTATCAGTGCATGCCGCATCAATTGACGCTGGCCACAAACTACATTATGTACCAATTGGAAACACAATGCGACCTCATCCATTGTCACCATGTCAGGATCTACATTGTTACCTATAAACACTACTATCCCTTGCTTGGGATCCCTAGTCATCCTCTATGGAACAAAAAATGATGAAAAATCAATGATACACAAATGCTTAAAGAGGGAAAATAAGTGCCTACAAACAACCCCACTCAATTCCCACATAAGGCAGCTACAATTCCCACTATTTTTCAGCTGCGAGTTCTCCATAAGCTGCATATCTTTAGCATCCTTAGGATTTATGGCTTCGTACACACCTCTATGTTCATGTTCAAGAATACATTGCACTAAATATATGTCACTATCTCACATCTCTTACTGCACTTCCTTGAAATTGACTGAGATGTATATATGGAAGGCATGCTTCTCCATTGACAATGTGGTCTTCCTCACCAGAGAGGCCTCCATAATCTACTTATTGGTTGCCACCTCGTCCAGACACCTTCTTGCTAGTGCCATGTCAAACCTATTCACAAACTCATAAAGTGACATCAACTGTCCAGTGTACTAATCATGAAAGCATGAAAACCCTTGCTCCTTTGGTTGCTGCACATACCATAGCACCTCATTGACTTATGGAAGATCGGAACCCCATTTTTGTCTGCATGCATATACTTGTGCCAACCACTGGTGATCCCACAAGCCGTAGGTTACCAAAAATCTTCGCTAGTTGACTTCAAAGTCCTGGGGACTAGCGTTGTTGTAGACCACTTTACTAAAGTCCTGTTGAAAATCATTGTGTTCCCTGTACCACTTTCCAAGCCTCTCAAGTATCTTGCAGAGGATGTGCCATAAATAGAACCTGTGCCGGGCCTTAGGAAATATGGTTTCAACAGCCATCTTAATTGCTCGGTCCTGGTCACTAATGATGATAGATGGTGTGTGGCCCTTGATTGAGTCAAGAAGAATGTAACATCCACTTAAAAGAATCAACTGTCTCATCACAAATGATGCCACAACCAAACACTACTATTTGCTTATGATTCACAAAAGGTGCAAATGGCATCGAATACCGATTACATCAATATATTGTGTCTAGACAAAGGATGTCCCAAAATGCCATGAAATCTACTCTCGAATGACCATCAGCCCAAAACAAAGATACAAGTTACCCAACTTCATTCTTCTTAAGAGCTATAAATGTATTCAGGTTTCTGTCTTGTTTTTGGAGCAAGAATTCTAGCATCTCTTCAGCATCATGGCCAACGAGTCTTCTACTGATGCGGGACATTTCATTCCTCATATCAGTTCTTGTGAATGCCACATCCTTTCCTAGCTCTGAATTTTCTACGGCCACTTCAATGACTTCGATGGACCAATCCCCATAGTGGTGCAGTCTTTCAAGAGCTTTCGTGTTTCATCATGCAAGATATGATAGGACCTCAAAAATAATGTCTCTTCACCATTGGCTAACTTATGTGTGTGCCCTTCCTAGAATTTTGTCACCACCCACCGGCCAGAGCTACTTTTCTTTATTGTTATGGATGCTTTACATGCCACCCGAGTAGAATGCTACATTAGTCTTCTTCTAGCAGTATTCCCCATTTCATTACTAACTCCACACCTTGCCCATACACCCTCGTGAGAACATATAAACCATCTTCAAACCACCTCTCCAGTGGATCTCAATGCCCACACCTGATTTCTCTGAATATTAAATCTGCTTGTCTTTACGTACATACTATAAAATGATCTTGTAGCCTCTTCACTCTCGAAGTCCAGTCCAATGTGTCGCTTCAATTTCTCAGCAACATTAGGAATATGTGCTCCCCCAATTGATTTCTTGTTCCCCTTGGATGGACTTTCATTGGCTTGAGGCGAAGGCGCATCTGCAGAGGCACTTTTACCCATCATCCAATGCCAGGTAAGGCTTTAGTGTAGCTAACCAAATGGCCAGATGCTCACCTATGAAAAGGGATGGTAGTCCTCCACAAGTAAGATATCAACAACAATAGACTCCACCAATATATGACCTGCACGCTGCCACAAAACCATGTCTACTATATAACAAACATTAGCAAGCATCTACTAGCAAACAAGTTGTCTACAAAACCATGACAAGGTGAAGCCACGATGCACACCAAGAGGACACATTTGACATCTATGATGCAACCAAGTCATATACCATTTCAAATTGTATTATGATCCACATAACCATGTTTGCGGTATAACTAACATCAGTAGCAGTTATCTACTATTAAAAAAGACCTTAACCCAGCACTAGCAAACCATATTAAATCCACTAAATGATTACAATCTAGTCAAATTCAATGGGATATAGTCAAATATGGCCAGATCCAATAATCCTACATGAGATACAACAACACATTCACCAATGCTGTAATACATCTATGAAAAACATAACTAACCTGAATCCACCACATTCTACCAAAATGCATTGAAATACTTAGCTGTAATCTAAAGTACACTTTAACATATCAAAAAGAATCTAACCATCCTTTAAATGTGGTTGCAAATAACACGCCTAAATGCACAAATTAGAAACTTACTATTAAATCAAGGGTGAATGCGTAGTTCTTGAACCTCAACCCAATCAAAATAGAATCTACTAAGGTGAGGCAACCAGTTAAGTGTCCTCCCCACCTTGAACTTGCAAGAGGGAATAAAAAAAATTCATAAATATACAAATGTACTCATGCGGATACCAGTATGTGTAGTTTCACTACCAATTCCATTCAACTGAAATACAACTATATGATGACATGTGAACACATCTTCATTTTTTTTAGGAGTTGTCTGGATTTTTGTAGACACATTCTAGTGAAAGAAGGGTACAGTCAATTTTCCATGAAATCATAAATACCACAGCCTAATAACCAAAAAAGGAATGGGGTCGAAGCACTAGGTAGGTTTGAGTCCACTAACTTGTACTGGATATGAAATTAGAAATGCTACTATCATGTGATAGATATACGATTAGAAATGCCTTCATGATGATTGCTCGTTAGAGCACCCTGCAATTTTATTACCTCCATGCGGTTTAACCTAAACATAAATTTTTTTCTATGTTGAAAATGAATAATGTTCATGATGATCCACAAAATTGTTTATGACAATTTACATGTGGATCATGAAAATGCAGTCCTACTACTACAGACGAAGGGGAAAATAAAAAAATATGTGAAAAATGCTATATGCTATTTCCACCATTTCTAATTTCCATTAACCCAACAGAAATACTCTTGATTATAATCATATGAGCAATTATTATAGTATTTTCAAAAATAATTGCCAATTAAATCAAATTATAGAACAAATGATTATGAATTTCATAAAAAGTTAATTGAATAAGGCTACCCATAAAAATCATCTAATGCAACTAAAACTTCAAAATTGTGTTCCTAGACTCTGTTCTAAAAATTTTTCAAGGCCTCTCTTTTTCATGGTTTTGCATGTTTTTTCTCCTTTTTTATAAAAAAATCTTTCCTTTTTTATTTTCAATGAAAGTATATCAGAAGATCTCAATCCCATTTAACAATTTTCATTTAGTTTTTTATTATACCTAATCAAATAAGGCATTATCTATCTTACCATCTTTATGTTTTTCATTATCAATATTGTCTTTTGTTGTTGCAATTCTAACTTTTCAATAAAATAAATCATACCTTTCATGCAAAATAGGTTTACTTTAATATAATCATAATAATATTTCATGTTTATTTATAATTTATTTTTATGTATATTTTATTACATGTTTACACCAGTACCCTTGGCTTGACATCACTTTTACCTTCCATTTTCGTTTACTTTCAGTGTATCTTTTCTCTTTAAAAAAATTAGGAGATAAAGGGATTGTTTAGAGAATGCAAAAGTTTATGACAGTGATGGCATTCAAGCCATGTGTCAATGTTCCTTGATTGGAGGATCAACAAAGATATTGACAAAGGCTACAAAAGTAGTAATGAGTGGGAAGGTGTGTAGCCAGGAAAGGGATAAACTTTTTTATTAGAGTTTTGGATGTTTAGAGCACTGCAAGGAAAAGGTATTCCAGTGAAATGTGTATTTATGTACGTGGAAGGAAGACTAAAGAGCCTTAAACTTTCAAAAATGCTTGGCCTTAAAGACGTTGAAAAGAGGTATGTTTCTTTGAGGAAATAAACCGCTAAGATTGTTAACAGATGTTTTCATATCTGATAATTAAAAATGAGATATCCTATTTTTGCCTTTGGACCTTTTGACTTGGTCTTCTGCATTATTGACATGGAAAAACAAAATTAGGAAAAGGCACCATCCATTAATTATAATTAATTCTAATGATCAAAATTAGGAAAAAGCAACTCTAGGTCAATGTAGCACTCAATTCAACCAATCATATAATACAATTGGAAGTTATGCATGATGCATGAGGAAAAAGAAAGAAATAGATACTTGAGATTAACTGCTTACAAACTAAATGGTTAGGATCTTCCCATGAGCATGATTATTAATTTCCCATTGATTAACAAATGCATGTGGTAATTAAGTGATAAAATAATGTTACTGGATTGTTGTCCAACATATAAGTAATGCATTAGAGCACTATAGTATATGTTGTCCTTCTTATTGCATGAAGAAGTCTAAAAAACAATCCATTAACCATAGATTGTCTCAAGTTCTCTAGCATCCATTTGAGAGGAGAAATGAAATGAAAATCATAACCATCTAATGACTAGGCAACAAAAATATAAGGAGAAAACATCAAAATGTGAAAGATGCTTTGTGCTATTTCCACCATTTCACATTCCCATCAACTCAATAGAAAAACTCTAAACACCAAAAATTAATAATAAAAGAGATTGAGAGAGAGAGATTTGTTTGGGTACCTTAAAAGTTTGTCAAAAATCATAATGTGGAGAGACCCAAAAACCACCCTATCAATTTTCTCTCGGATGGTGATGGTTGTAGGAATGAGTTGAGGAGGCCTGGCAGGTGGAAGGGTTGAAGATGGTCATTCTAGTAGAGGAGAAGTGGTCTCTAGTCTACTTTGGCCTGGCTTGGTGATAGAAGATGATGAAGGTAGCTCTAATATCCGATGGGGTTGTGGTTCAGGTGGAGGGTTTAGCTTGGGTTGTGGCTCAATTGATGCTCTATCTTGAGGATTTGGCTTGGCCAAATTCTGGAATGAAATTCTATGTGTTGGGTTTCTCGAGGTGATGAAGGTTGCTCTAATATCTGATGGGGTTGTGGCACAAATGGTGGGTTTGGCTTGGTTGTGGCTCAGGTGATGCTCTGTCACAAGGATTTTGGCTTGGGCAAATTTCAGGAATGAAATTCTGTGGGTTGGGTTTTTGGGGCGGATTTCTGGAGTGGAAGAAGCAAAACCCTAGGGTGTGTTTTGGTATGAAGCATTGAGAAGCGAGAAGGGGGTTGGCTACTTGCATTTTTTGGGGCAGATTTCTAGAGAGGAAGAAGCAAAACCCTAGGGTGGGTTTTGGGCACGAAGCGTCGAGACGAAGAGAAGGGGGCTGGCTACTCACGTGTTGCCTGCGTGGGAAATTACGTTCCGGCCCCGTTGCTTCTCTCTCAATCTCAACCATTTATTATCCACATACGGTAGATTATGGTGTTTCTACAACAACAAGAGTTTAGAAATGCTTGTAGTGTATGTTTTCCCTTAAAGAAAATAAAAATCTTTTCTTTAAAGGACACTATCCCACGAATGGCATGCAAATGATGAAAATAGATTTTTGTTGTGCATCTGATTTTCAAGATCTGAACCGTTGGATGTATTCTAAATAATGATATTAGAAATTTGGGGTTGAAATGACTTCATTTGATTAGTTAAATATAATGAATAGTAAAAAAATAAAAAATTTATTAAAATTAGAATTTTTGGACCATAGATTGCATATTTATATTCCAAAGTTAAAAGTTAGAAATAATGCATAAAATTTTGATTTTACAATAAAAATCTGTTAAACAAATAAAAATTGAAAGGGATGAATGTCCTTATCACTGGCAGAATCTAAAGCTGCCTGCATGGGATTTTTCTTGGCTGGCGCTAGGCTAGTCCTGCGCACTCGTCGCCAAGCCAACCCTGTGCACCGGAGCCAGGCCAGCCTAGGGCACTAACGTCAAGAAGCTAGGCAAAGCCCAACGTAGGTAAGCTCAGGAGGAAGCCCAAACCCAAGACCAGATGGCGAGTCGATGGTGGCGTTCGGCAAGTGTCCATTGGGCTAAGCCCAATTGATGAAGCCTAGGAGGTTGGCAAGCCTGTGTGGGCGGAAGACCTAATGTTGGCGGCCAAGTACCTAGCCCATGTGGATTCTACCACCGGCAGCTCAAGCGTGCTAGTGTTCGATCGCCGGTCCGATGTGCGAACAAATGATAGATAATGGTTTTGGTGGATCTAGACCATCTGATCTCCAATTTGGATCAAATAGTCGATTTTAGGGTTTTTAACATTCTAAATCCAAAGGAAAGAACAGAATGTTTAAAAATTGGCCAGATCATGTGAAATTGAATGACCAAATTTAATTTATTAATTTATGGACTTTATGATCTTTGATTTGGATGATCAGATACTTGATCTTGAAGTTTTTGGGCATTCCAGATTTAATGGAAAGGCCAGATTATTCAAAGGTGGCCAGACATGTGAAGATGAATGAATAAATTTGATTTATTAATTTATGGACCCGACAATCTCTGATCAGGATGATTAGATAGTTGATCTTGAGGTTTTTGGATGTTTTGGATCTGATGGAAGGATCATATTGTCCAAATAGTGGTTATATCATGAGGTCTGAGTGAATAAGGAATATGATTCCTTATATGTGATGTTGTGGTCCATTAGACTAGTTAGGATATGATTTGAGATATTGGTGTGTTATAATGATGATCAAATCATGAGGTTTGAGTGAACATATATGATGATGTGGTCTACTAAACTGGTCAGAATATGATCTGATGTGTTGTGATGACCAGATCATGAGGTTTGAGTGGACAGATGTGATGATGTGGTCTGCTAAATTAGTCAGGACATGATCTGAGGCACTGATCTGACAAGATGATGGTCAGATAGAGAGATTTAAATGAGCAATATAGAAGGGATGAGATGTATTTCCCTAAGTTGATACTGTGGTTGGTCAAACTTGGCAATTTATGATGTGTGGTGTGGTGAGATTAGTATTTTTATTACATGTGCTAGCTACATCTATATTACAAACTAAGCTGCTATGACTCATCCCAATATTATTTATTTATTTTTTACAAAGAATGCCGCTCGTGGGGGGCATTGGTTGTGGCATGCGGATAGGTATGACAAAAATTTCTATGATAGTGATTTTTTTAAGAACAATTATTGTATTTCTATTTTTGAATTGAAGGATTGTACTTGATCATGTTATGGATTGTATGATATTTTCATTCTTTGTCTTAATTGTAAGTTATTGTGGTTACTTTTGTGCTTATGTTTCATTTCTAGTGCGATAGATCTTAGGAGATTCACCCTTAGATTTAGGAATGACATTTAATTATGCTGTTCCTAGGACTGTGACGTGACATAAATTAATGGACCGACATGTTTCCTACAACTATATATATTCATCACCTATATTATGTGCTAAGGAGAAGTTAATTGCTTAAGAGAAGCTAGCTAATAAGGGCTTTATTTAGATAATTTTATTAGATGCATTTTGCATTAGCTTTCTGCATTAGAAATGCATTATAGAAAAGGCATTGCATTGACAATACATTCTAATCATTTGTATTATTATGAGACATTTAATATGGATGGAACTTATTGCATTTGACTCAATAAAAAAAATTTTGAAATAAAAGAGGCCTGTGAAGTTGTGTCTATATTCCTAGAGTCAATAGCATCTTGATTCCATGTTTTTGCCCAGCTTCCCTATGTGTGAAGTTGGGTTTTGAATGTTGGTCCCAACTTTGACTATGCTATGAAGGCTGTATGGCAAAGTTGGCATCCAAATGGTGCGGAAAAAATGAATGGTTGTGCAAATGCAAAAAATAAAAGCAATGAAAGCATACATGCACAAAAGTTAAAAAAACACAAGGATTATAGTAGTTTGGATCCCCTTTGGCACCCACTCTACTCGCTAAGGTTTCTCCAACCTTGGTTTCTACTATAACCATTGGAATAAACCTCCCTTGGTTCTATGAGTTGACCAAGAACTTTATAATGCTGGTTTTCCTTGAGCTCATTAATAACTCATGTGATGGTCAAATTATAATTCCTTGCAAGTATACGAGTGTATGCAGTATAGTGTGCTTAGCAAGGGTTGATCCCACAGAGAACTATCAAACTAATTCAATTATGTTTAGTTACTGATACTAAGTTATCCTAAGTCTAAAAGATAATTTAGAGACTAAGTAATTAAAAATGTAATATAAGATAAATAGAAAACAATAGCTTAAGTAATGTAAAATAGTATTCAGGTTGTAAGAGTCTGGAGATTTGACTTCACCACTCAACAATATTCATTATTGTTGAGATGTTGGTATCAATTCAACATCTTGAATTCGTTCTATCCATTATATGATTATTATAGTTAGGCGTCCGAGTTTAAATCAATTATTTTCTCCCATTTCAATTACCTATGGCGTGTAGTGTAATTGAGATTGAAAACTCATGAAAATTAGAAGAACTTTAATGAACCAAGTAGAATAGTTTAACATATGGCATCTACCTTAACCATCTACTCATTCATTCAAAAGAGCATAGTATATGGGTTAGCATATGGTGTCTATCTTAACCATATACTCAAAGATAATTAAGCTAATTCACATAATTGATAATCAGACAATCAAATAAATCAGATGATTGCATTATACACAATGAATGAAACAAGATGATATTGAATTAATAGCCCAACAATCTCTTTTAACAACGAATATCAAGGAGGACTACATCATTGCCTTAGAAAAAAGAATTTATTTCATAATAAAAATAGAAATAAAACTCTTTGAAATATGCATGATTACAAAACTTAAAATCCTTCTCTTGCTCCCTTGGAAAACTTCTCCTGTCCAGCCCCCCAACTATGTTCTGGATGTCTCCTTAAATAACCTAAGCAGTAGGGTTTTTGTAGAACTTCTCTATGAATTGCAATGCCTGTATGTATAGAGATCCTCTTCCAATAATAACTTAGTATTTCCCAACAAAAATGTAGCTTCCCAAACATTATAATGCATAAAAATAGAAGTTCTCAAAATAACTGAATTGCTGTGTATCCTGGGTTCTAAAAATTGTAATACAATCTTGAGCCTAAAAATTAACTTTCAATAATACTTTAAAATCTGCATGTCTCATACTCTCAAATTTGCAACATCTTATGCATGGAAAAATAACTAAATTTGTGCACTTGTAATTCCAAGCTTTGATTTCAAACTTTGTTTCTTGTTAGGCTATTGTGGATGCACTGAAGCTCGAGTAAAAATTTGAATTCCTGCTTGGGAGTCACTGAAGCTTGCTTCGTAGTCAAAGAATATTAACTTCGAAGTTATTAAAGCTTGCTTTAGAGTTACTGAAGCTAGCTTCAAAGTTACTAAAGCTTGCTTTAGTGTTACCGAAGTGCACTTTGGAGTCACAAAAGTCAATTTCAGAAGCACGAGTTTGCTTTGAAGGCACGCAAGTGAACTTCGGAGTCACGGAGGTGAACTTCGGAGTCAGACAACGTTGCTTCGGAGTCCCCAAAGTGAACTTCAGAGTTACTGAAGTGAGCTTCAGAGTCAAAAAATGTTGCTTCAGAGTCACGGAAGTGAATTTTAGAATTGCTAATTCTACTTTAGATTTTTTGATGTTCTAGAGTAGTTATAGTAGAATTATCATAAATTTCTCATACAAACTCTGCTTTGGAGTTTTTGATGTTCCAGACCAATTTTAGTAGAATTATCATAACTTTCTTATAAGAGCTCCAAATTAAGTGATTTTTATTGGGTTAGATAGATAATTTTAATATGCGCAACTTTTATGTTAATCACTTTTCCTGATTCTTCTTGTATTTTGAGTTGTAGAAGCTTAAATTATCATCTTTTGTGTTGCGTCCGAAATTGATATTTTAGAGTTTCTGGAGAAAGTACCACTGTTTTGATCATAACTTTTACAAACTCAAAATTACTCCATTCTTTTTGCATTAGATAGATAATTTTATGGGCTACAACTTTTATATTGATAAAGTTATCTAAATCGTCCATATTCTATGAGTTGTGAGCCTTCAGAGTGATGCCTTTTGTCTAATAAAGTAGCAAACGAATGTTAAGCTCTACAGGCAGTTGTACTATTTTAGCCATAAATTTCTCATATAAATTTAGAATCATGTTATTTTGATTATAATCTAAGAACAATGGCTAAAACTTTCATGCTGAATACATTTTCCAAATATGCCTCCATCAGTCCCAGAAATTGCTTTAAAATAACATCTTTTGTAATTGTTAGTTTTATTTTGTAGATCAATAAAACAAATTCTATTAAGTGAAATATCCACTAAAAAATATTAAAGTAAGACCTTAACTTCTGAATTTAGATATAAAAATATGATATATTGTGAGTTGATTATTATGCAGTGATGGTTTTCGTTTGAGTTCACCATCAGCTCATACAACTTAGTTTCTCAAAAGCTTACCAGGAACTCCCCACTAGTTTTTAGAGCTAGCGAGAAACTATATGATCTGGTTTTTTAGCTAATCAGCAATTCAACCTTTAAAGGTATAGGGGTACAAATAAATGCCTCTAACTATGCCTAAATGTACATAAAGTTAATTTAAATACGAATGAAAACAGTAAGCTCACAATGCTTTCTAATCTCCTCTGATATGTAAAGATGGATCCTTGAATTTCTGTGGACATTAAGGCTTGTTGGAGTGATTGCACTTTTGGAGACTTTGAGTTCTTAAGATAAATTCATGTTTAATCTACTCAAAAGTCTATTTCTCTTCTTTGGAACTTCTATTTATAAGTTCTAAATTTAATCGAGTCATTGCTTCGTTCATTTTTTTTACTATTATAAGGCCTTTTATCATTTTGCATAAATTGCCTAGTTGCACTATTTCAGCGCATCTAAAGTGTAACTTCAAATGCCCTAAAGGTAGGGTTCCATCATTGGTCGTGAGCACATGTAACTTTAGACCCGTTGAAGTAAGTGGCCCACACCTCTGAAGCTTGTGACTTCCGATACCTTCAACGGTTATGTTTCTAGACTATCTGAACCATTGCTCCAAATGTGCTAAAGTCCCTTTGAACGTTTTTCTTCTCAACGACCATATTTCGACATCTAAAGCTTCACTTCCTCATCTGAACAACTCTAAAATACCTCTGAAGCACTTCTGAAGCTTCCAAGACTTAACAATGTTACTTCTGAAGCTTTTTTCTTCATCTAAACATGCTTCAACATTGAACACTTCTTCTTCTTCTTACTGGATGAACTCTGAAGCTTCCTCCTTCTACTTTGCACCTTCTCTTTAACATCTTATGCAACTCTAAAATTGCTCTTTTAAACTTCTCATTCTTCTAAACATTTGAAACATTCTTTTTCCTCTTCTGATATCTCTAGACGTCATTGTTGGACTTCCGAAGCTTGTTTGAAGCATGGCTTTAGCACATCTGAACTTGTCTTCGTCACTTCTAAAGCTTTTAAATGTCCATTTAACCACTGCTGTGTTACGCCTAAAGCTATTCTTAAACCAGAAATCTTAGCAATATTTCATTAGCTTAGTTCAAGTCTTAAATACGTTTTGTTAATCATCAAAACCAAACCCTTAGGATCAACATTGAATAGGGGTGCAAATTGGGTCAGGTTAACCCTAAATCGAATAGTCTTGACGCAAACTTAAGGTAAGATTGGGACACTTTTTAACTCATAAGGACATATTAGGTTAAAAAATGCAACTCGATTTGAAAATAAAGTCAAGGGAAGATTAATGTGGTTATAACCTGACCCAATCCATTTTAATAACTTAATAAAAAAATAAACATTTAATCTTTGATCTACTATCTATTATTTCAAATAAAATTACAAACCTATCTCTAATTACTTTAAATATGAGTGTAATTTTAAAAAACCCAACACTAGTTTTACTTCTTTCCTTTAAAAGTCATATCACCTTAAGCTTCCCTTTAATACAATAATCCTTATATATTTGTTTCTAAGATTAATATGTCAAAATTTATTCTTTGTAATCAAATTTAGTATAATTATTTAGTATTTTAATTAGATCAAAATGTATATATAAAAGATATAAACTCAAATTGTTGGCCCAAATCTAATCCAAATTTTAGAATTTGGATAAGGGTTGGGTTGACTTCAACTTAACCCGATCTAGAAATAGGGTTGGGTTAAAGTTTCTGCTAATAGAGTTAAGGTTGGGATGACCTTGACCCGATATAACTTGACCCAATTTACACCAGTAGTTTTGAAGCCACCGAGTTATATGATGGGGCCAAATACAAATTAGCTTCCATAACAAAAAAAAAAAAAACAACAACAAAGAAAGAAAGATATGAACAGTCAATAAGGTGAGGGTAAATGGTCCACTACCCTATCAACCATAATCTCATGAAGGTTTTGAGTCAACATTAATTCAATCCTTGGAATATTTGATCATAGAAAAACTTAGGACTATTTGGCACCTTTTTGGTCCCTCAGTGATTTTCACTCTATTTTCATTCTAGGACATTAGCAACCAAAGATTTTAATTTGCAATACAAAGAGGAACATTATACCATGTTCCTAGTGCACATTTAATAAGAAAATACAAGAAGAGGAGTGAAGATAATATTTAAACTAGGCATGAATATATAGATAAAAACTAAACCACCCATGTATATATAATTACTAGTTGCTCAACTAGGTATGCCATTTTCAACCATCATTTTGTCTACACTTTAGAACACTATATTGTCTTCACTATAAAGAGTGTATCAAAACATACGCCAAGCCAAACCAAAACTCATAGGTTCTATCTAATCTATAGCCAATAGTTCTCAAGTGGAGGCCTTTTCTATAGCTTGGTCAGCTGGTAAAATGAAATGAGCCTTGGTGGATAAGCTTGGATATTCACTCATTAGTAGCAACCTTGCACACTTCACTACCATAGCTAGTTGTATGCTTCTCCAAAATTACTAGCTCTACAACTGGTGCTATCACTGCAACACATGTTATAAATGCTTCCTTAGCCAATAGTCTAGTTAGGTAAAACTTGTTTAGAGCATCAAAAAACTTATAAACTTAAGCATGTGACTCTAGCTATGTGTCACGCCCCACCTAGGGGCCTATGCATTTTCACATCATCTTATAATTCCCTTATTTGTTTGGGGATGTTCAACCAAAAACCCAGTAGGATCTACCCTGAAATATGAGGCTACATACCTGTGTAATTACTTATCATATAAAACTGACATTTCAATAATTATAATGCAATGATATAAATATAAAACACACACCCATAGTTGCCAAGAAACATAGTCACATCATGATGACAATAGACATAACTGGAATAATGTGGATTCATCCACAATATCATAAATATTTATTACTATGACATGCCCCTTTATAAATGTTTAGAATACATTAGTAATTAATTTCTGACAAAATTTCCACATGCATATATAATATGGGGAATATCCAACCCCAATTTATTATACCAACATGAATAGTATATTCTAATTTGGCTCACGATCGCCAACCTTCAGTTGGGCTTTGTGGCTTGACTTGCTAGCTAAAAATTAAAATAAAGGCATGCGTCCAGGCAAACTCAGTAAGTAGGCCAAATAGAAACCAATAATCAATAATTTAGTGGAATAACATAAACCAATCCATAAAATCCATAAAATCATATTCACCGCACAAGGAAATCCATGACATAATGAACTTCTTGATAGTGCACTCACTTCTCATCCTAAGATGTAAACCAAAATATGCATAAATTCCTGATAATGCAATCATATGAAAATACTTATGAGGCCCAAGTCCTTACTATGCCAATATATGTTCTACGCCATCTATTGGTCTCATTTAGATGGTGACTCAAGAGGGGGGTAGGGGGAATTGAGTCTTTAAAATTTTCAACTAGATATTGATTAAAGTGCAAGGATAAAGAAATGATTGATAACACAATGTGCTTAGACTAATATTTTTATAGTGGTTTGACATTTCACTTGGGTTCCTACTCCACTTTTCTGAGTAAGCCTTTTCTGCTAAACTCAAGTTCCACTAACACCTTCTTTGATTAGTAACTTCCTGATCAAACAAATACACCTATTGGTTTCCAAGCTTACCAGCTAACTTATACAAATACCAAGCAAGTATTCTACTTGCTTTCATTACACAGAGCAAGTCCTTGACTTGCAAAAATATGCAAAAATAAATGTGTACAAGTATTAATGCCTCTAGCCTGCTGATTTTGTATGAAGTTCAAAAGTAGTAAACATAGTTGATATAATAATAAAGGAGTAAGATTCAACCTTTAGAAGTAGTTGGATGGATAGCTTTGAATGCTTCTTTGAATGAAATTCAGTGAAGTTGAAATCGTGGAAAAAAATCCTTAAGACTTAGTAAATCTCTTTCTTATTTTCAGTATAATCTCCATTTTTTCTTCATTCTTACTTAACTCCTTTTATGTTGAAAGCTTTCACTTTCTCTACTATGGTAGATGAGAAACATTTAATGCAGAGAAACATTTGAATTTAAGACCTTTGTACTTTTAGTAAGGTTTTGGAGTCTATAAATCAACATTAGATCCTCTGAGCTTCTAAGTAATATGAAGTTTCCCACACAATTCACACATGTTGCTATCTCTTCGGATGCACCGAAGATGTGTTTTGGAGGCTTCAAAGCTTAATGACAGTAGTGACTATGTTAGGATCATGGAGGCTAACTCCGAAGGAGTTTTTTGTATCTGAAGTGATTATTCTATGACTATGAGAGAACTAACTCTAAACTCAGAATTACTTTAATTGACTCTAAATTACTTTTCCTCTAACTTCAATGAGTCATGTTCTTTAAAGAGTGTTCTGTTAACTCTGAATGCTCTCATCCTTGTCTACGAAATGACTTGTCGACTCTGAAGTACTTGACCTAACCCCGAAGCTTATGAGCTTGTAACTCCAAAGTGCTTTAACTGTCTCCAAGGATTCTAAGCTCGTGACTCCGAAGCAACTTGATTGAATCAAAAGTGATTTAATAACTCTGAAATGGTTTTTCTTTGTCTCCAAAGGGTTTCAGTGGCTCTGAAATGCTTGTTTTGGCTCCAAAGCATTTTTTCTGAATCTGAAGCTTGTGACTTCATGACCTCGAAAAGATTTTCCTTCATCTCCAAAATTCTCTGGTGGCTCCAAAATGACTTTGCTGACTTTGAAGCTTGTGACTTTGTGAATATGGGGGATTTTTCCTTTGTCTCCGAAGTGTTTGAGCAACTTTGAAGATGAACTTTTAAACCCAAAGTTGATTCCAAAGTTATTTAATACCTCTGAATCTTTTATTTTCTTTTTTTAAGTATATCTATAATTTATATACTTATATTACTTGAGCATTTACTTGGTTTTTTTTTATCATCATGAAGATTATTCTCAAGATAGAGAATGAATTGTTAGTACCTTAAAGTTTCACTTATGTCTTTGCTCATCATCAAAATATAATTGATTAAGAATATTCATCATAAAAATTAAGCTATTTGGGAGTGTATGTTCAACACTATCCAGGCGTTTAATATCATAACCATGCCATCAAGGCACCTTGCCTTATTACTATGCCCTATAGGCATATCATTTCATAATTTTGCCATCCAGGCACATCATATTAAGTCTAGACCACTCTGGGCACATCCTAACTATTATTCTAACTAAGTCATACATATTTTTTATCACATATTCCCATATCATAATCATTTTTATTCAATTATCACATGTCATGCCATTCAGAAACATCCAGACACCACGTGGGTGTCGAGTCATATTCAGGTCACAGGTGCACCTCATGTCCATCCTAATAAATGTAATACCAAATCAATACCAACCAGTTATGTTGACACCCCTCAGGTGGCATACCATATTATTATCATATTGCACCGGTAGAGCAACACCCCACAGGTGTCTTATCGTATAGTAACCATGTCAATCCAAGTAAGCAATACCCCATGGGTATCTATCATATCATAACTGTGCCATCTAGGCAGGGCGACACCCCATGAGTGTCTATCATATCAAAATTGCTTTGCCAACCCTCCGACATTCTCGTCGAGTAGACCCACTTGCGCACTAGCTGGGATCAGGCTCATAGTTCTATAAACCATCATCCAACATTTTCACCTCTCATAAAATACCATTACCTATTACATCCTCACCACCCATCCATCCAAACCCCCACATCTTACATAATACCATTAGATACCACATAACTCAATCATGTCCATTATGATTCATGGCTCATCATGGAAGGCGAAGCAATACAATGTCAACAACATTTCAAATAAACAAATGACCAATTGTAAATCATTCAAAGCCAATACATAGAAAGGCACAATTTCATCATTCCAAATCACAACAAATCAAACATCATTCAGGTGTAATACAATATATATCATTCTATGTAAAATCATGGGATATTCTCTATCTCCATCAATTCACATATTCATAAATTATAACAAACATCATTGAAAATATGGTGGCCGTAATCATGGGATACTCACTATCCCAACCAATCCATACATTTAGACATGAACAAAAAAAGAGCTTACTTACCTTAAGGAAGAACCCTTACACTATTCTTCAAATTCCATAACTCCCTATCTATGTTCAATTGACCCTACATATATCACATGTATCACAAATTTAATCCCACTTTGTTTCTTATTGAAACACTTCATCAAACACATAACAAGCATCACTTAACTTGCAATTGCTCCTTAAGGTGTGTCCAATTAATTACATTTTCAGTTACATACAATACAATTAGCATTGAATTTATCTCAATATCAAGTTAATTAAGCTTCTAATTCAATCCTTTGTTGTATAAATTCACTATAAAAATACCCTATTTACTATTCAATTAGGTTGCTGTCCACTTCATGGACAACAATACAACCAGATTTCTTCATGTTCAAATCATACTAAAATACTAGAATCAATCAATTAATCATTTCTCCCATGAATTTATAAATAATTCATGAAAATTTCTCAAAATCACTATTTATGAATTATTCAAAACCCTAACATGTAGAAATCATCAAAAATAGTTGGGAAACATGGCTTACTGTGAAATTCATATGTAGCTTCCACTCCAAAATGAGGATCCACCTCAAAGCTCACATTAGCCTCCATAAAATTGCACTCAAACTGATTTTCCTTCTTCTTTCATCATCCAAAAAATGAGAGCTTGCATTCAAATGCATAGATCATGGTTTCCATGCCTAGATAAGGTATTTCCCTCAAGAATTTATTACAAAAATGGCCAAAAAGGGCATAGGGTGCAAGGGTTTAGGCGTGGGAAGAAAAATGGAATGGATAGGATTGAAAAAGGGCAAGAACGAACTTAAAAAGTCGGTCCACCAACTTATTGCACTAGTTTGCACTGTGACACCCAATTCGCTAGACATCATCCATCCGCATTTCACGAAATAGTGTTGTGATGCTCGTTTGGCCGCCGCAGCGCCCACGCCGTTGCCTCCTTTTTACTTGGTTTTTCACGTCTTTGTTTCTTTGGCTTTTCTCCTATATTTAATCCCTCTTTAATAGTGACATACAAACTTAATAAAATCATATTGAAAATCATAATAATGCCCTCATTTAACTGGAGATTATGCCATGTAGCCACTTTACTCCCACATATATGAAATCTTCTTCCAAGATCCCTTAAATTCACATGTAATTCATGTTTATAGGTAATGTGAAACACTTTTTCTCTATTCAAGTTACCATTATAACCAATAAAAGAAATTTTCTCCATCATTTTTAACCCCTAAGTGTTACACTATGTCTCATATATTCTTAGATTTCAGCCCATGAAAATAATATAAAGGGCTATCTTTCCAATTTCCTATTAAGAACCATAGATTACATGAGAGTACATTAGAAATAGGTAAAATAATTCAAGGTCGATCAAATCTGATTGCAATTTAATGGCATCCTAGTGAAAATGCAAGGAATTAAATTCAAGGAAGGAAGAATGGACACTTACTAATAGTTAAGGTTAGAAATGAAATCCTTCTAGAAAGTAAGGTTTGTTTAATTAGTCTTACCTTTTTAAGAAAGAAATCCAAGTAAGTAGGCAGAAATGCAAATCCTTGCAATGCAAAGTTTATGAAGTATATTTCAGATGTAGTGTAGACATTAGCATGGAATTATGCTAATCAGATAGATATGGAGAAATAGATACAAAAGGAATTAAATAACTAACTGATTAAACATTTGTGATAGGAAGCACAAACAAAGCAGTATAAATATGAGTTAGTTTGCATACACAACTAGTCTAAATCACTTCATTAAACCTATCTATATAAAAGTTGAAATGGGTATAATTGATCAACCTCTCATAGCCATACAAGTGTACTAATGAAAAAGCAACTATCTTATGGGACTATTTTCGCACGCTTGTTAAATTGAGAAATGCAGATGGATATGATGTACACACTTTGAGATGCTTCTTAAAGTGGAAGAGAATCTTACAGCATTGCAATGGATACGTTTGTGAGAATGTCCAATGTAAAATAATGGTTATCATGAGTGTACTTCCGCATGCCCTCCAGCATAGTTGCCATTTTTTGGTTTAATGCATTCATTTGGAACTCCCTTACCATTGCAACTGGTGGGGGTGTGCGCTAAGCTTTCCTCTTCTTTCCTCGGGATCCTCCACTTTCCTCACTTGTGAAATCATTGCTTATGGGCAACTTGGATGAACTAGGACCAGGAGTCATTAATTGATGAAACACAAGTTGCGGAATAAATTCATTATTATATGCATGAAGATTTTCAAACTCCCCGGATAAGCATTCTCCATCTACTTCCAAGTTATCATCAGAAGACTTGAGTTTGGATGCCTCTTATTTTACTACCTATAAGTAGATCCACCATAGTTACCCCTTTAGATGTAAAAAAGACAGCATCCAAATTTTCAAACCATGGACATGCCACTTTGTGATACTCTGTCAATTTCGAGTCTTGTTGCATTTGGGGATATGATGATAAAAATATAATTTAGCAAAAGAAAATAGGACAAAGGTTAAGGATTTACCTTCATAAATCACTCCTAGACATCCTCACTAGCCTCAGACTACTTGATTACTTCATTCTAGCTCTTTTTTCCACTCATAGCCTGCAACTTTCAATGGGTATCTAACAAAGTGTTCAAGTATCATGTATGATTGGCCACATAGCATATCAATACCTGAACTCTATAGTTTTTTCTTAGCATAGTTGCTATCTGCTTGTGGACTTGGGTTTTGAAGCCACTCCTAGAACTTCTTCCCCCAATGCTCTGCCATAGAATGTCCAAAAGAATCTTTATTTGTCCCTCCTTCCATTTGTACCATGAGCCTCTCTTATCATTCTTATTTTTTTGAAGATATTACCTGAACATTGAAAGCATCTCACACAAAATATGAATGGAAAATGTCAAGTAAAAATTACTAAGGAGTAGAAAAGAAGGATTACATTCTCATTAAAATGACAAGACATAAAAATTTAAGAAATAATTGTCAAAGAGAAGAAAATTTACATGATCATAAATTAAAATTATCATACCACTCAAATGACTACTATATTTATACTAAATAGGACAAACTCATACATATCAACAAATACTTAGAATCAAAGTTCATTGAATACACTCACAAAAAATCAACACATCCCCATGGTTATTTCTAAGAAACTATAATCGGTTATTTGCCATATATTATTAATAATCTTGCTATATACCTATCTTTGTCTGATTGTGTTGAAGATTCCACTATGGTTCTTCATCACATGAATCATCGGCATTAACTCCACCATTCCCTAACCAAATCATACCTTCCATCCCTCCACTTGCAATATATAGTTGTGCCAAATTATACATGCTAGCATTACTTTGACTTGTTGTTTCATCGGAAATTATTTGTGACTATGGGAATAAGAAACCTTTATTTCAAAATACTGAATATATACTCAATTTTAATCAAAATGTGGAGTGTCTTAGGTTAAAAAGTTTCTAATATTGCATGGAATGTAGCTATAAATATCATCTTTTAAATGATACCTAACCCCATGATATGGGGCCATAATATTGGTCCCAAAAATAGGGTATATAGCAAACAAAAAACCAAGCAAGATTAGAAAACTAAATAAATGTGTAAGAGTACGAATGAGATAGCAATGGAACCACACAAGCATACACAACAATAAGTATATATAGTGGCTGATTCAGCCCCTACTCCACTCTCCATGGTATCCTAACCTTGGGTTCTATTTAGTTTATGCATATGATTTTAATGACAACAAAACTTGTCTCAGATTTGATCTATGCTAATGATACTATTAGTCTAGGAAGCTTGAAATATAAATAAATATGCTTGGTATGTATGTACATCATTGGGATATCATTTGTGCAAGCATAAACATATCTAGATATAAGTTTAGATGTTTTTGAGAGAAAGAAGACACCATCATGATCCATAAATGCATTTAATCTAGCTGATCATATTGCAAATATCTTGGAACATATTTAATTGTGCTTGAAAGAGTTTTTATATTGAGAATAACAACAAGATGATTTAAAGTATATATCCATGCTTCTCAACTTATGTAAATTTCATGTGGATAATTATTTTTGAATTTATAATAAAAAATATAATGAAAAATGTCAAGGGTAACAAAAGTGACAAAGTCCTTAAATGTTAAGTGCAGGACTGCAGCCGCATAGAGCAGCCTCTTGCCCCACCACTTGCTAATTTTTTAGACCGTATGAAGTAACGGAGCAGCATACCGCATGGCATCACCATACCACCTAGGAATGACAACAACATGTGTTTAGGAGTTTTGTCAGAGATCTGACTAGAGTCGGTAAGCCATACTGCCTGTCATATCACCTGGGGCATAGGCAC
The DNA here is from genome assembly GCA_036873735.1 of Pouteria campechiana. Lineage (NCBI taxonomy): Eukaryota > Viridiplantae > Streptophyta > Magnoliopsida > Ericales > Sapotaceae > Pouteria > Pouteria campechiana. The sequence continues at coordinate 66,995 of JAYJMB010043331.1, forward strand.
TTGGCCCAGCTGCTCACGGTATTACATGGAAATCGCTAATAGTGGAAAATTTAAATGTTGCAAAGCCATGTCGCCCCACCAAATCAACTCCAACAAACTTGTTTTTGGAAGATCTATTTAAGGAAAAGTATTGGAACATTTCAAGAGTTAAACAAATTAGGATTAAGCTGCATCCCCAAAGCCAAGAGCTCAAACCTTTTCACATTCATCAAAGAGCTTTCATCTTCCAACTCTACATCAAAGGCCTTCTTTAACAAACATTAAGGGAAGATTCTCTGCAGCATAAAGAGCAACATTTAAGAACAAGAAGAAGAATGCTCAAAGTGTAAAATTTTCTTTATTGTATTTATTTGTGTATTGCCTTAACTTGATATTGGAGACCAAGGTTAAGAAGAGCAGTTCTGATTTGTTGGAGTGAGTCTCACAACCAATTTGTTAACTTGTATATGCCCCCTAGAGCTGGAATCTAGAAGAGTTCAAGAGGCATTAAAGTTATGCATCCTTGAGTTGGAATCAAGAAGAATCATAAGCAACTTGTTATTTTATCATGCCCCCTAGAGTTAGAATATAGAAGAGTGTTGGTTGAACTATTATAATTTTCCTAGAGAGAGATAGTGGAACCCAAGGCACAATGAGTGTGCTCTTGGAAGAGTAGAGTATGGATGGTTGCCTAAACCACTATAAAAAATATAGTGTGTGCTATTTGTATTTTCTTTATTTCTTTTCATTCTTACTATTTTATTATCCATATCATTACAAATTGCACACAAGCATGATAAGAGAGATTTTTGGTCAAATTGAGGTTAAACAAGAAATTTTTATAAACCCAATTCACCCTTCCGCTCTTGGGTTAAGCTAAACCTATGGAACTAATAGGTTCCACTATACTCTATGGAAACACATATCCCTTGGTTTCTCTGATATCATCTAGAACTCTTACAACACCATCGGGTTTTATTGAACTTCCCAAGGAACTCTTACATACCATACTATTGCAAGAAGATACCTTTCTTTCTAGCAGAAATCTCAAAACCAAATTAGAAATAAAAATTTACAAAGCAATGCCTCTAAGTGGGCTAAAAATAACTCTTAAATATAAAGATTACTCAATGAGAACAAGGTGCATTGAACTCCTCTTGAGTGTGGACTAATGTAACTTGACACTTGTTGAGAGTTGAGGTACAATAGAGTGAATAAACTTGGAAGTGTTGAGTTCTCTTATAAACTTGGAAGTGTTAAGTTCTCTTGTGAATACAATGTTTAAAACTTATAAAGTCATATTTTTCTTCATTGGAACTTGTATTTATAAGCTCTGGAAAGATTCTTGATTGTTGAGAAAAAAACTATTGAGAAATAACTATTGAAACACTTTTTCAAAAATTCAAATGAAATAACCATTGGGATGACAGACCTCCGTCCATTCTTTAATTGCTTCCTCTATCAACGTAAGTAGGTACGATGACCTTTGTGGTTTCTTCTCTCGTTTCCTTTATGGAATATAACTATCAAAGAGATCCCAACAAATCTTTGTTACTTCCTTTATAGACGTTAAGTGTTTCCTTTATCAACATAATTCAAAACATTCACATGGATAGAGAGTATGATAGATCTCTATTACCCAAAACTCTTCCTTTGTCACCTTCTCTGTCAGTAGGATAACAAATATCCCAATTTCTAGAGAGTATGACAAAACTCTCTAGCTATGTTTGCTTCCTTTGTCACTTCAAAACTTAGCATTTAGACTCAACAATTTCATCCTTTTTTATGATGACAAAACTTGATGACGTGATATAAAAATTACATGTTAATAAACTACATACAAACTCTCCTTATCTATCTATACAATGAGTCTTAGAAGTTTGTTTCATTTCCACACACATGCTAAGAAAGTCTAAATTTTAGAAAAATTTAAAAGGTTCAACAATTTCCCCTATTAGTTCCAATATGCAAGGTGTATGGCCAAACAAGAATCCAAATGAGATGGAAAAAATAAATGAAATGTGCAAGTACAAAAAGCAAATGACAATGGAAGCACACAAGCACACTCAATAATAAAAATACAAGGATTATAGTGGTTCGGGCCCCCTTGACACCTACTTCACTCTCCAAGGTATCCCCAATCTTGGTTTCTACTATCAACGTGTGAAATCATACCTCCCTTAGTTTCCAAAGATCTCCAAGTACTCATACAATCTAGTTTCCTTAGCTCACCAGTAACTCTACAATGTTGGTTTTCCTCTGAGCTCACTAATAAACTCATATATAACCTAATTTCTAGAGCTCACTAGAAACTCCCTTTAACATATAGAAAGTGTACAAATAAACTGCCTTTAACTAGACTTAGATGTACACACTATAAACTTAAATAAAAATGATAAAATCTTAAACCTAGTTGTGCTTTCATTCTCCTCTGATATGACATTGATGTAGCTTTAAAGTTCTCTATTCATGGAAGCCCCTTAAAGAAAATGTACTTTCTAGAATCTTGAGTTCTTAAGATTTATTCTTGTTTTAATGCACTCATTAGTCTATTTCTTTTTCATTGGAACTTTTATTTATAAGTTACGAATCCATTCTACCCATTGTAACAACTTTTGGTATGTTTTAGACTGTTTAAAATAACTTGCAGTTTACTTCAACGAAATGCCTATTTACGACTTCAGAGTTTTGAAGCCAAGCTTCAAACCTCTAAAGGTCGGGTTACCATTGCAGTTTTGCTTTTAGACCTCTGATGTTAGTCTTCTTTCCTCTGAATGTTCCTCTAAAGTTCTAATGACCCCAACCACTACCAATGGCTACATTTCTAGAACTTCTTAAGGCCGAGGTGCAACCTCTAAAGCTTCCTCTGAAAACCCATAACGCATTATTTGAATCTGCATGCCTTTAAAGCTCGTTATGAACTCTGAATGCATCCTCTAAAAGTAACATAACCTTTGAAGCTTTCTTGATTTTAAGAACATCCCACTTTCAATCTCTGAAGCATCTTCTGATCCTCGAAATGCTTCCTCTGGAATTCCTCCTTATTTTGAACCTTCCTCTAAAGCCTGGAACACTTCTTCTGAAACTTCTCTTGGACTTTGAAGCTTCTTATTTCCCTCTAAATTTAGAGTGCTCCCTCTAAAACTTCTAGATGCCACTTCTAAATTTTTAAAGGAAGTCTAAACTTTTAAAGCTTCCTTTAAAGCCTTTAAATGTTCCTTTGAACATTTTTGTATCATCTAAAAGTTTTTTCTGAATTTAGAAATCTCGGCAACATGTTATTAGCTTAATTCAAGTCATTAAGGAAGTTTTGTTAATCGTCAAAACCAAACATCCAAACTCAACATCCCCTTGTTGCTTTATATTCCCTCAAAATGAATATAATTTATATCATTCTTCCCCCTTTTTTGTCATAATAAAAAAGGCTTAAGGGGTGAGGGATCTAAAACTTCAACTTTGAAATAAGTTTTTAAACTTTTTACTCTCTCTTCTTAGCTAAAATTGAATCAAAGTATGGGAGTTGGGGATTGAGATGTGGAAATGAAATTCTCCCCATAAGATGCATAGTTTAGATAATAAGAACAAAAATACTGCTATACAAAAATATGATAAAAACTTTATTTAACATTTTTAAACTAAAGTTATCTAGCTCATATGATTTTTACCTTGGTCTAAGCATTTAATGATTAACCTTATGGATTCTCTTATGAGAGATAAAGAGATAAAGGCTAAAACATGAAATGTAAAGGTTTGGGATTAGAAATATATTATTTTACTTACCTAGCCTTTAGCTCCCTCAAACAATATGATATCATTTTGTTAATCTAGGATTGATGAGTCATTTCTTTAGCTCTACTTGGAAGGTAGTTACACAATAATATGCTTCTTCTTTTTCTTTTTCTACTTTACAAATATATTTATAATATTCTACTGAATTTACATTTTTCTTTTTCTTCTTCTTCATCAAGTTCTAATTATCCTAGTCAGAGAGTTTACAAGCTTTACATTTTCCTCCTCCCCCTCACTACATGATTCATCATTTGCTGAAGCATAATTCTTCTTCTTCTTCTTTCCTTCTTTCTCCTCTATCCAAATCTCATGAGACATGAGTGACCCTATCAATTTTGCAACTATAACCTTGTTTAAGTCTTTGGCCTCTTTAATTGTAGTAAATTTTGACATACATTCCTTTGGAAGAGATCTTACGATCTTCTTTATTTGCTGGGAGTAAGAAATCTCTTCGCCTAATCCTTTTAGGTTGTTAGCGAGTCTTGAAAATCTAGAAAACATTTCAGGAATAGATTTATTCTCATACATGCAAAACATTTCATATTCGTAGATGAGTAAATTAATTTTAGTTTCCTTCACTTAGCTTCTTTCTTCATGAATTGCTCACAAATGATTTCAAATCTCCTTTGCAGTACTGCATGAGAAAATCTTTTCAAATTTAGAAGAAAAGAGAGTATAATATAGAGCATTCTTAGCTTTGACATTTAATTAAACTGCTCTAATATCCTTGGCAGTCTAATTACTCACCTCTAAGGTAGAAAACAACATTTCATCCTCAACTACCAGCCGCTAAAATGCTCCCTATCAAAATAAGGAGCTCTAATGGTCAATTGACCTTCCAATTCCACAAAAATTATTTGCCATATAGGATCTCTCTAATTTATGAAATTTAAATCTAAATAATACAATCCTTCTCTAATACAAATTGTTGATCCTAAAAATAGGGTGTGTAGAAAACTACAAACTAAGCAAGATTGAAAAACTAAATGAATATACAATAGCAAAAATGAGATAACAGTGGCAGCATACAAGCACACAAGCACACAAGAACACAAAGAAGTATAGTGGTTCGATTTAACCTAGCACCTACTCTACTTCCTAAGGTATCTCAACCTTGGATTCCATTATCCACTATAGAATCACACCTTCCTTGGTTTCTCCTAAATTACTAAGAACTTGTATAACATCACCTGGTTTTACCGAGCTTACCAAGGAACTCTAATAATACCATATTGCTACAATGATAACCCTTTTCTGCTAGCAAAAATCTTAAAACCAAGATTAGAAATAAATATATACAAAGAAATGATTCTAAGTAGGTTGAGATATACATGAAATAGAGCTTAAATATAAAAATTACTCAATGAGAACAAGGTGCATTGAACCCTCTTGACTATGAATTGATGTAGCTTGAAACTTGTTGAGAGTTAAGGCGTAATAGAGTGACTTGGAACCTTTAAGTTCTCTTGTGAATGCAATGTTTCAAGTGAAGACCTCTTTTCAGTTGGTTGGGGTTGATAATCAATATATGGGTTCATGGTATTTCTCAGATTTTCATAGAAAAAATTCTCATGATTTGTCAACCCTAGATGATAGTGATAGTTGCTATAGCCCCACTGGTTCACACTATGCATCTCTTCTTTGGTTTGGTCTATAACCATGTATGATCCAATCGCAGTTGATGCTGAATTGGCTATTGCTAACTGGTAAGTTACAGATGATATCTGTGCAGTGAGGGCCATGAATGGATCCACCTCAAGATAACTAGTGACTTTTCTTACCAAATTATGCTCATTGGACCATTGGAAAGTGTTGTATGCCATGTCTCACCAATGAACCTCCAGATGTAGCACTATTAAGAAAGCAAGAAGAAATTGAATTAAATAAAAATAAGAGAAAAGAGAATTCAAAATAAAGTGAAAAGTAAGAATTCAAATTAAACCTAGAGTTATCTTGTGACAATATTAGTGAAAAAATCAAAATCACTCCAATCCTCAGCAATGATGTTAGAAACTTGTTCGCTGCAAATTATACCGCAAGTGTATGATGTCAAGTTTTGCAGTGTAGAGATAAGAGGGTTGTTGTATCCATAGAGATTGTGTATTTTAACTAATCACTAGCTATTGTTATGAATAATCCTAACTTTATCTGAATAACCTAAATCAACTGAACAAGATTTGATAAGAATAAATCAAGGTATGAAGATTCTAGAGGCTTGATGTCATTTATGCTTCATTCATGGTGTTCTCAAAGTATGCCTAAATTATCATTGCATTGGTTTATAAATCGAGAATGCAACAACACTCGACTCCCTCTCCTAAGTGCCAAGTCAAGTATCTATCCTAATATTCTAATTTTGATATCCCTGTAAAAATTAAAATATTAGAAATGTATTAAGATCTAGGATTCTCTAGAATGATTTCATAAACCTTAGAAGCTCTCCTGAGTCATCTATGAATTTATGATGTGATACCTAGATCCTATTCGGGGTTCCCTCTCTTAAGTGTCAAACCCTAAATACTAGACCATTCAATAAATGACCAATAAATTAAAGGTGTCAAGAATAAAGAATCACAGATAAACCAATTGCAAGATCATTCAAGTGATTTATTGATTATCTCATGAAATCCACATAAAATCCATCTCCCTTCTAGATTAGGAAGATTAGCTACTCATGATGGAGCATAAATTAATAAAATAATCTTTCAACATCATCAGAGTTAAATTCTCAAAATAAAATCCGAGATACAAAGAAAGAAAGAAATTGAAATAAAAAAAAAACTTAAGATCTTTTCCTTTTAGATTGACTTTCAATCTTTAAACCTGCTCTTGCTCTTGATCTTCAAAACACCCAATCTTCTTCTCTTCCAAAACCCTTAAAAAGCTCCTAAAAACCCTAGTAAAAGACCTCTAAAAATCCTAGCAAAAGGACCCCCAAAAAGATCCCAAAACCCACTTTTATCATGCACAAGTTAGGGAGAAAAATCTGCATGCGCAAAATCGAGAAGCATTGGTGCTGTGGCACCAAATTTGCTACCTACATATGATGTGGTTTGGTGGATTTGGGCACCGTAATGCCAAAATTGTTGCTTGCCTATGATGTATTTTTCTTACTCTATTTCACCCTTTCCATACTTCAATCACTTGTACTTGATTTTTCTTCTAGTTTTAGCTCCATTCTTCCACTCTTCAATGTACCTAGAAAAACATATAAACATATGAAATGCATAAAAATTCTCAAGAATCAACAAGTAAATAAGCTTGTTCAATACTAGATATAAGTTAATAAAATTCACTTTGGTAGGATGGCAAAATCCTTGGCCTTTTCACTTCAATCAACATTAATATAATAAGATTCTAGCTAGAAGATGGGAGGAAGGACTAAAAATGGTATTCACTTCCTTAGCAATGTTAAAAACATTTCAATGATAGCTTTCCTCTTCAATGCCCCATATGGGTCTTCTCTTCCAAGTATGACCCTAAACTATCCCATTAGTTGCTAGAAGGAGTAGGTGGTCGTCTAATGTAGCCTAGCTAATACATTTATCAAATGTTTTATTGCATTGATAATGTTGAATGCTTGGTAATTCATGACACATGCTAATACAACCAAACATACCCTAAAGGAGCATGAGGACACTTTAGAGTTTGAGGTGAACAAACTAATCAACTAAGGGGATGGATTAATCAATTATTAACTCAAATGTGCATGTTAGATGGGCAAAACAAGTCAACTTCTTCTCTAATGGCCATTTAGTTTTTTGACCATTGAATCTTGAGAAAACTATCTTAAGTCCTTTAATGGCTTTATTCTTAAAGATCTATAAATTGAAGTAGTATTAAAGATAAGAGATGTTGTGGTTGTGCTAACACTAATGAGAGAATGGAACATGAAAGTTGTTCGACATTCCACCATCCTAGGCTTCAAAGTTGCCAGATGTTTCGAGTCATGACGAGTCATTAGAATCTCCATGCCATGGAGATAGATTGGCATGAGAAATGAAAAATAAAATAAATAAAATAATGAGAGAGAGGAGAGGTTTCTTATAAAGAATGGAATATATTGTATTACTTGAAAAATAAAGAGGGTTGCATGCCCTTTTATAAGAATATATAACCAACTGTAAATATCCAAACTTATAAAAATAAAGTTGATCATAACACATAATTTGCATAACTCATATTGCATGAAATCAAAATTAAATCTAATATTAGTAATAATGGAACACTAAGATTGCCTGAATATATTTTTAACACACTCCTTTAATCTAGACGAGCAATTAAACTAGAACTTAAGACTTTCAACAATAAATGATATTGAAATTTTTTTAGTGATTGCACCCTTTTAATTAGTGAAATATCAACTATACTTGAGTCATATTAATTGTGTTTATTTTCATTTTCATTTATACTAATATAAATACCAAATGTTTGAACTTACATTTTGAAAAATCTTCAATTCAATGGTCTTCATCTTCATCAATGATTCTTAGAACTTAAATTTTTTTTCCTAAATTATACAGCTCTCTTGATGCACTTTGTTCTTCAATTGATCTTAGAATAGTATTTTCTTTTACATACAAAAAATCCTCCAAGTTATCATAGACATGCCAATCTGAGTCTTCATTGACATTCATGCAACTAATAAGGTTAGGTAAATAATCTTTCATCTTACTTCTCTTTGAATTCACACAACAAAAGTTGTGGATATATACCTTTGATATGTCATGATTTAAAACTTCATTTTTTATGTCCACATCCCTTGTTTCCTCTTCCTTGACCTCTATCTCTACCTTTGCCTTGGCATGATTTAACTTCAAGTGACATCTTTGCTTGAAAAGCTTGCTCAATTGATGTATATTGGTTTATCCTTTGCTCATGCGCCATCATCAAACCTATCAATTTATCTATTGACATCTCTAATAGATCCTTTGACTCATCAATTGTACAAATAATATGGTCAAATTTTGAGATCATAGTACATAAAATCTTCTCTATGATGGTACCTTTGGCGATAGTATCATCATTCAAGTTTAACTTATTCATTAAAGTAATTTTACAATTAAAATATTCTAAAACTGATTTATCTTACATCATACGTAAATTATTAAATTCATATTTAAGAACTTGGTGATGAACCTTTTTTTACCTTTCTTATACCCTTATAGTTATTTGCTAGATTTTTCATGCTTTTTTCGAAGACTTTGTTGTGGAAATTCTCTTAAAGATTGGTTCATCTACTGTTTGATAGATAAATAATAATGCCTTTTGATCTTTATTTAGATTTTCTCTTAACTTTTTTTTTTGATTTTTTGCTTGAGTTGAGTTTTCTTTTACTATTTTAGGCTCAAAAAATCTACTCTCCATGATTTCCAAATCTCGTAGAGCTTGAACATCACTTTCATCTAGATGTTTTAATGATCATAATTTTGACCATTGAAACATAAGACTTGCAGCTAAATAAATTACTTTTTGCCACAATCTGCTTCTTTTTAAACTAATTTATACTTTGATTTGGTCAGTATCACTGATTGAAACCTAGCTTTGATACCACTAATAGACCTAATACTATAAAAAATAGAAATATTTATTTAATTATCAAACTTCTATTACATCAAACATCCCATATTTATAACAATACTTAACTGACTATTATCTACTAACGTAGATATGCAATCTACCTATAACATAAAATGCATAACTAATATTACCATAAACCTAAACTATCTTTTATTCATAAACACATTGCATAATATGTAGAATCAAAAGTAAATCTAATTATAACAAGTACAAAAAGAGGAATAACAAAAATGGAACATATAAGATTTGACATTGATGGAATGAATCAAATAATTTTTATTTTTATTAAAGTCCTCAATTAATTATACTTAAATGTGTACATAAGAAAATCACATATTCACATCCTAGACCAAAAGTGGTCCTAATTACATCTCCACAATGTGAGAAAACTTTTGATTAAAAGGAAAAGTACAATACATTTAGAGACCTAAAAATAAATCACATTCTCTCTCAAAATAAATGTGTCCTGTCTTTAGGATCACCGAATACATTGCAATGGCTTGATATTTAGGAGATTTCCTTAACCTAATGGGAGAATAGGATGATACAACTCTAGATTGGATTTCTAGACACTAGGTCAACCTAGAGAATGGGTTCGTTGATTCAATTGGTATGTCCTAGGTGGAATCAATGTCGAACATACTATCTAGCTTGATTTTAATGATGAACATTCTTAACCAAGTTTTGATGATGAACATTCTTAACCAAGTTTTGATGATGAGTAAATATATGAGTGAAAATTTAAGGTACTAACAATTTTTTCTCAAGTATATTGCAAAAACATTGACCCATACTCAACTTGAGACTAACCTTCAAGATGATCAAAGGAAGAAACAAAGTATATGTGATGAGAATGCAAAATGTCATATTTTATTCTCGTAATACTTCATCTTTTGCACCTATTTGATTCCTAAATATACTCATTATTCTCATATTTTGATTTAGGAGTCAATTGG